>JARHVA010001133.1:3455000-3527500 GCA_037957365.1 Torreya grandis
ATAAGAATGGATGCTATGGAAATAACACAAAGGAGAGGTATAGATGTTGGGGATGTCAGTGTTAGGGAGGATGAATGACCTCATGAAGAAGATACAGTTGTAGAGATAAAATGAGAACTAGTAGAATAAAGGTTTGTTAGAAAAATCATGAGAGTAAGTTATAAACCTAAATTGGAAGTGCTAATGTATGATGGTAGCTTGAATGTAGAGGACCGATTGATTGGATAAGTACTATGAATAAGTAATTTGAATATGAGAATGTGGATGAAAATAAAAGAGTTAAGTTTATAGTGACAAGTCTCAAAGGACATGCATATTTATGGTGGGATGGTCTCTAGGAAGAAAGGAAGAGATAAGGAAATCCCAAAATCAAAATTTGGGACCAAATGATTGCAAAATTGAAAGGTAAGTTCATTCCTAAAGACTATCAAACTATTCTCTTTAGGAAATTGTATATTTTAAAATAAAAGAATATGTATATACAAGATTATTCTAAGGAATTTTATAGACTAACTATAAGAGTAGGTCATACAAATAAGTATCTAGAGAAAGTGGAAAGGTACATTAATGGATTGAAATTTGCTATTCAAGATGAAATTGATCTTCTTACACCCAAGTCAGTTGAGGAGGCATACAAATATGCCTTAAAATACAAAGAGAAGATATTAAGGAGACATTATCAACATGGAAAAGGTATAAGTAGACCTTTTAGAGGCAAATATTAACAAATTGAAATAATCCAATGGTAGGTTCATGATAGAGAATATGAAAGCAATACGTAGAAGTAAGAGTCTACTACAAGAGGAAGTTATTCCTTTAGAGGAAAGAGGCCATTTGATAGAGTTAGGGGTAGAAATGGTGGTTTCATTGGTAGATGATTTAAATATTGAAAGTTTGGACATAAATCATATGAGTGTCCTAATCATTCATCTTCTAGTAAAGGAAGTGTTCATGTTGGTCAAAGCAATCAAGAGGAGGATACTGCATCGACTATTTATGAAGATTATCTATAACAAGGTGAGTTATTCATTATGAAAATAATTTTAATCAAGAAGAACAAGGAAGTTAATGAACCACCATATAAGAAGACATTATTTATAACTACATGTAATACAAGAGGTAAATGCTACACAATCATCATTGACAATAACAACACAAACAATCTTGTGTCTAAAAAAATGGTTGAAGTTGAAAAAATTAAGTCATCCCACCCCTTATAAATTTTATTGGTTATAGAAATATCATCAAATTATTTTGAATGAGAAGTGTAAGGTAGAGTTGTAAATAATAAGTTAAAAGGATGAAGTAACATGTGATATAGTAACTATAAATGTTTGTATTTGCTCCTAGGTAGACCTTGGCAATATGACAAGAAGGACATGAATGATGGGGAGAGGAAAACTTATAAATCATACACTCATACCATTGAAAGATGAGAATACAAATAATAAAGATCATTTTAAGGTGTTAATTATGGGTAGAAAGGAATTTTTACAGTAGTCTAAAGAGGATGAGGCAAGTAATGAGTCATCTGATCAACCAAAGGTAACTTCTATAGTTTGTGATAAATATTATTTGTCTTCAAAATATTTTTATAGATGAAAAAATATCCAAGTTTTAGATTGAGGTAAAAGCAGGTTTTGAAGGGGCCCCGAAACCCTATAACAGAGAACAAGATAAGAACATCTAAGCCCACAGGCAACACCTAGAAAACACTACAGTGAGGTAGCAAAAATAGGTTTAAAATGGTCCTGAAACCATAAGAGACATATCCGATCAAAACCCAGAAATAGAAGTCTGGTAGTACAACAAACAAAAGCTAACAAAAGGAGAACAAAGATCAGTACCAGTTTCTTAACCAACAAGAAGGACCAGATTATTCATCCAGTTCTAGTATCAAGTTCATGCCTTCTTTTCCTTTCAAATTAGTTTCCTAGGTGGTAACCTCCAGCAAAGCTCCTTTTTGTATATCTTTCTTTCTGGAACTTTGCCTTGTCCTTTTACTAGGACCCTCAAGTGCTTTAGTCTCCTCATTGGCTCGTTTACCTATATTGATGGCAGCTGCACAAATGTTGGATGTTACTTCCTCCATTTTCTTTCTGTTGTCCTTTATTAGTTCTCAGAGGTTGTTTTTGTAAGCTTTGAGCTTGACAGGGATCTCACTTAACTAATTTTCCATGTTATTTACTTTGTTCCAAGCAGCTTTCAGAGAATCTTCCAGTGTTTCCACTTTTCTCTTGAGATCAATGATCTCCCTACACAACCAGGAATCTAATTGGGAAGAAGACTCAGCTTTACAGTTAACCCAAGTCATAGGAGTGTTTATTTCATCATTCTGATTCTTCCCTCTCCAATCCTCAAACTTTTTATTGGGGCTATTCCTGGCTTCTTCAAAGAAGTCTTCTTGACTCTTTTGTTCCCGCTCATTGATTCCATCTTGAATTTCCTTCTCCATGTTTTGAATATCTTCCTGGACAGAGATTTCCTTTTCATTCTTAGAAGTTGGGTCCTCACCATGATCTTCCTGATCAATGTCATCCTCTGCCTCTTTTTGGTTTTCCTCCATCTCTTATGTTCTGGTAGCAGAATCCTCATCTGTATTGACTTTATCTTTTTCAATTTCCTCAGATCCTTCTTTATCATTACTAGAGTTGGTGTCCCAACTCTCAGTTCCATCTTCTTCCTCCAAAATTTCCTCCTCGGGTTCTTCAATTCTCTCCCAACCCCTTTCTTCTTCTACATTCTGTTTATTAGGACTAGGGGTCTTAATTTTTCCTCTTCTGCTTACATTTTCATTCTTTTTATTCCCTGGCAACTTATTTTTCCCCTATTTGGGATACTTAACCAGTGCCCTATTCTTGCAATAGCCTTCAATAAGCAGAATAAGGCCTTCGTGCAAAATAGGGCGTAAATCCTTTTTCCTATGAGCATAAAGGCTTTGAATCAGGGAGTAGCGAAGATAGAAAGGAAAAGACAAGCTAACCTTATGCCTGAAGTGATTGAGGAAGACAAAATGGAACTTATGCACTCGTTTGCTTCTTCCATCCAGGATGAAGTACTCCCTTATACAGCTTAGGACGTCCCTCCAAATCCCTTTAATCTGGTCTAGCTCATAAAAATCCCCATTTTTGACCAACTTCTACTCCTCCTCATCCGTTTTGGGGAACTTACAAAATGCCTCGTTCGAAATGCTAGTCTGCTTTGAAAATTTGAGTCCTTCCATTGGCAACCCTGTAACCTCAGCAAGAAAATCCTCAGTTAAATTTACAGTTATACCATGCAAGGTGACCTTGTCGTCTGACCAATTTTTGAAGAAGGCCATCGTGATATGCGGTTTAGAGCCGTGGAGTCTTTCCATGTAGCTCGTAACATTTCCTTTCTGCAAAATTCTCCATACTTGATGTTTCTCTCTCCATTCTGCACAGCTCTTGGGCTCCTATTTACGGGGTTCTCCCTTCCTTTCACGCACCATACTCATTTTCTTTGAATCCCAATTATTGTGGATATTACCCTGGATCCTCCTACTGTCAAGTTGATTGGGACATCAACTTTGTTTATGGCTTTTCAGGATCCGCTTCTCCCACTTAAAGGCCTTACTCTTTAATAATTGGGTTCCTTTCCCCGTGCTGCCTCTCCTCCTACTCATTAAGATTTTATTACACTCCAATCCTACCTTCTTTCACATGTGTGGCATCGAGAAGAATGATCGCCCTTAAATCCACGTTCCTTACTAAGGTTTCATCCCACCTCACTTTTTGCCCCTCCCGGACAGCACAATTAGCAAGCCAATCTGCAACACCATTGGCTTCACGGTAGGTATGGGTGATTTTTATTTCTTCAAATTTATTCAAAAGAGTTTTCATCTCCTTTACCTTATCCTCTATGGTGCAAGACACAATATTCTTATTATTAAGGATATTTATAATATTCAAAGAGTCCCCTTCAAGCCACAATTTGGAATATCCCGAGTCCACAGCTAATTTAAGGGTCTGGAGGGTAGCTGTAGCTTCGGCAATGTGGCAGTTAGATATACCAATGGGAATTGTGATAGCATCAATAACCATTCCCACATGGTTTCTCAGAACACCACCACAACCAGCATTCCCTGGGTTCCCTTTTGCTGCATCGTCAAAGTTACCTTTAATCCAATCTTGAGGTGGACTAATCCAAGTAACACCTGATCTGGGGTTATCAGGTTTACCGAGATTAAAATCCTTCCTCAGGGGATTATCCACATTGAGATTAGAGCTTAGATTTTTTTGAGAAGAAAATTTTTCCTTTAGAGCTCTAATGATGTTCTGGCCAACCACCCATCCAGGGAGCTCTTTGTTTCTGAATATTCGGTTATTTCTTTCCTTCCATATTCCCCACCAGATATGGGGAAGAGTAATTTTCCATAAGAAGAGAACTTCAGGATTCTTTGAAGGGCAATACCAACTTTTGAGAGAAAGTTAAACATTTTTTTGGTGAATCCATGTAATGCCCCACAGATTGAGAACCTCCTTCCAAACAAGCTGAGTGAAGGAACAGTTCACAAACAGATGATCTCTATCTTCAAGGTCTCTCTTACACAAAATACACCTGTTAACAGTATTAATTCCGCGTTTCTATAAATTATCTAGAGTCAAAATTTTATTTTAGAGAAGGGTCCAGAAAAAGAACTTGATTTTAGGAATGAGCCCCTTAATCCAAGCTCTTGTCCATAATGGTTTTCTGCCATTTCCCTTGGAGATGAAGATGGAAGAGACTTTAAACTGTCCACTTGGCTCCTAATTCCAAAAAAATTTATCTTCTTGATTAGGATATAGGGATATAGCATTTAGGGATAATTGAATATCCTTGAGATCTTGATCATAATCAGTGAGGTTTACCCAAGTGTTGTTCTGCCAGTATTGATTAATCATTATGCCCACTCTTTGTTTACATCTTTCTATAACATCTTTATCTTGGATTTATTCCTGTAAGGGTTTACCTCTTACCCAAATATCTTCCCAAAATTTCACCTTTTTACCATTACCTACTTTCCATGAACTTCCTTCTTCAAGAACATGTTTTGTTCCCTGGAATGCCCCCCAAATAGCAGACAGATGAGAAATATCTGGAGTAGTAAAGAAGTCATGAAGTGACTGTGCCTTAAATAAATACTTATGCTTCCATATTTTACTCCATTCTTTATTTTCCTGATAGACCCTCCATCCCTGTTTAGCTAAAAGGGTAGTATTCATACTTCTTATTTTCCTTATACCAAGTCCACCATCCTTAACCAGTTTGCAAATGTTATCCCATGCAATAAGAGGCATTCTCCTTTTCTCCTCAGAACCTAACCAAAGAAAGTTTCTTTGTATTTTTTCAAGTGCCTCAGCAAATTTAGAAGGGATTTTGAAAAGACTCAAAGCATACGTCGGTATACTTTGAAGACTAGCTTTGAGGAGAGTTAACTTTCCTCCTTGGCTTAGGAGACAACCTTTCCATCCCGCTAAATTCTTACTAAATTTATTAATAAGACCTTCCCAAAAAGCTTCAGGGGCTTTCAATCCAAAAGGGAGACCAAGGTAAATGGAAGGAAAAGAGCCTATAGAGCAATCAAGAATTCTAGCAATTTTGTTCTGTCTATAAATAGGGGTATTAGTGAAGAAAACTGCACTTTTATTCCAATTTATCAATTGTCCAGAGGCAGAGGTGTACAGATTAATTGCTTCCTTAAGAGTTCTTGCTTCAGTAACTTCAGACTGTCCCATGAAAATAGTATCGTCCACAAATTGACCATGGGAGCAAATTAAAGGATGCGAAGAGGGTCTCAAACCTTTATATTGGCTTCTATGAACCAAGTCCCCAAGGGATCGTCCCATACTATCTGCCATGATAATAAACAGAATAGGGGATATAGGATCCCCTTGTCTTAATCCCCTAGACGGATTGAAAAAATGAGACGAGGTCCCATTTACCAACACAGCTATAGAAGTAGTAGATATCAACTGTTTGATAATATCAACCACTCTTTGTTCAAATCCAAAGGCAATAAGGCTTTTAGAAAGGAAATGCCAATCCAACCTCTCATATGCTTTAGCTATATCCACTTTCATTAAGAACCCCTCAGTGTTGGATTTGAGAAGTGAATGAATATTCTCATGCGCCGTTATAACTGAGTTGAGGATTTGTCTGCTAGGAATGAATCCATTTTGCTGATCAACAATTATCAAGGGGATCACAAGGATAAGTCTGGTCGTAAGTACTTTGGAGATTATCTTATAGAGAGAGTTACACAAACTTATCGGCCTAAACAGATCAGGGCTATCTGCACCTGCTTTCTTTGGAATAAGGCATAGAAAAGTGGCATCAATTTCCTTCAGCATCTGTTTAGCTCCAAAAAACTCCTTCACCGTGTTACTGACATCCTTTCCTATAAATTTCCAGAGCTTTTGAAAAAAGAACATGGGGAAACCATCTGGTCCAAGAGCTTTTTCTCCTCCAAGAGATCTTACGGCTTTAAATATTTCCTCCTCCTTAGGTATAAAACATAACATATTATTCTGCTCCTTCGTGATCAATGGGGGAATTACTCATAGAATATCAGCCTGACTTTTCAAGTCGATGTTACTATCTGCCTTCATCAGGGAGGAGAAAAATGAAATCATTTCCTCCTTAATTTCCTTTTCCTCTGTTATCTTCTGAGCTCCTTTTTTCAAATGATGGATATGTGTTTTCGCTCTGTGTTTCAGAGTGGAAAGGTGGAAAAACTTAGTATTTTTATCTCCTTCTTTCAACCATTGCACCCTTGATCTTTGTCTCCAATAAATCTCCTCCTTAGTTATTATGTCTTGGTATTGTACCAATTGTTCACTTTCTTCTCTTTGGGATTCAGAAGTATATCCATATTGCTAGATTTTATCCTGTATTTTTCTGATATTCTCCTTGATGATCTTCTTTTCCGCAAAGATATTTCTAAAACAGTCCTTATTCCATTTCTTTACTTTCTTTTTAACATTTTTGAGTTTGGAAACAACTCGAAAGAGAGCTGATCCCTCTATAGAGATATTCCACCACTCTTTTATTTTGTCTTCAAACAATTTGTATTTGATGGATTGTCTAACAATTTGTATTTGATAAGAAACACAGATTATTTTGAATGGTTTATTGATAAGGTTGTTTATCTGAATGAAATTTCCATGGAAGGCAATCATAATAGTAAATAGTCAGGTGGATGACAAATAGAATAAAATAGTGAAATTGTCTTCAAAGGTAATAATGAATAAGTTGTTGGTGAAGATACTAGGGAATATAGTAAACAATGTATGGATGAAAACAACTTCAACCAGGAAGATGTAAACAAGAAATGAGAAGTTTGTAAGAAGAAAGAATAGTAGGAAATAATGTAAGTGCAAGCTAATGCACAAAAGAAAAAATAAATATTTAAATATTAGAACAAGGAATTTAAATATTCTAAATAATAAATTATTTTTCCTATTTTGTTTTCTATATGTGCAGGTCTAGTTAAAGAAGAAAACCTAAAGATGATAAACTTGGGGATGAGTAGATAATATAATACCAATAAAGAAGAAGATAATACATCAGTAGGTTTGCCTTCATATAGTATACCATGGGATCCTATAGGACTTAATTTAGAAAATAAAAATATAATTATAAATGATTAAAATAAAACACAAAGTCATCTGCAGTCACGAACATCAATAAAGACTTAAGGACATAGGTCTATGAAACATTCTTTTATACCCTAGTGGTTTGATGTCGGTACATCTTGGAAATCATGAAAATTAGGTATTATTTATTATGTTATGGGTCTTGTAATTTTTTTAAAGTTACAATAAACCTCATTTGAGGCAGTAGAGATATGTTAGGTCATATAGGGTCTTTTGGAATTTTCCATCAAAAATTGAAGATTTGAATTTTCAAATTTATTAATGTAAATATATGGTAAAATTATGATAATTGATGAAGTTTAATAGGTTATATAATATTTTTATAAATATATATGGGTGTATGAGGTATATTTTAAATCATGTTAATATTTTAAGGACAAAAAAAGGAATTAAAACTACTTGATAGGTTTGGAAGAGTCAATTTACCATCTTAATTCTAAACGATTGAGAGAAAATATCCATCATGATTAGAAATTCTAAACCTGGAAGAGACCTAAAATACCATATATTCATAAAATATATAAAGAATTAAGTGTTCAAGGATGAATTCAAGAATAAAAGGATCTGATTTTGATCATGAAAGGACTAATGGATAGTCTATAGTCAAGATAGAGGTTTGTGTTGTACATGTCTATAAAATTTAGAGAAGTTTCTTAATAAAACGTGTTGAATATAGTTTAAATTGATATTTTTAGTTTTTTTGTACTCTATATAATATAATTTGAATATTATAGAATCTTTCTTTGTGTTAATTTGGCATTTAAGTCTCAAATAATCAGAACTCTATTTTTTTGTGTTTGCACAATCAAATTAGTCACTTAAAATATGTATGAAATAATTCATGAGATTCATGTAAGGAATGGGGTAATTAGTAGATTATTTTAATAATCATGTAAAATTATATAAATGAGTCATAATTCACTAGACTACATGAACCATAGCTAAGTAACTTTCGATCTAATTTTAACCTGAGGAACCCTATGATAGGGCTTTCTTCATAAAAGACTTCATATTTCATTTTAAACTTATAGAATCTTTGAATATTTGTAGGAATATGAAAAATGGTGTTTTTGAACCAATAAAAACATAATTTTTTGAAAATAATTAATGTGTATGAATAAATTTATGATTGAGTTATGTGGTCATGTAAGTGCATATTGAGAGATTAAGAGGGAGTAAGAAATGGTTGATTAATATTGTCCTTTGGATTAAAATCACAAGTAAAGGTATATTATTGATATTTAATCATAAAAAAATGACATTTAAATTAATTTTAAGTTATTTAACATTCTATACTATCTCATAAATGCATCCATAGTTGACTGTGTAAAATACAAATTGTAGATCACAATCTTGGGTGGAGCTAAGAAATCAAAAAGTGGGTTATAATATTATATCAGTCCAAATAATTTATGAATAGGTATATAATATTTTGAGATAATTTTTTATATGATTTAATGTTTTATACTATCTAAAAGTGACTAGATCACATGAACTCTTTGATTGAGCCTTTGGCAGGCCTAGAAAAAGTCTTGAGGTCTGAAAGAGAGTTTTGATTACTTTGGTTCAATTGATTGATATAAAAATCAAGATAAGGATTAATAATATCATAATAAAATTATAAATCAATTGATATGATAAAATAAATTCATTTAGGTTTGAGTAAACTAGGTCTTTGTGAGGAGCATAATTAGGCCTCAATATTTCAAGAATAAGACTTATTTTTGTTTACAAACCAATAGGGTGATTGGTTTCTCATTATCATATACAACCTATAATATATAAATGAGTTATTTGTGGACTATAGATAGGAATTTAAACCTAAAACACTTTTTTTACTTAATGACTAATTGATCTCACACGGTCTAGTAATACTATATGGGGTGAAATTAATTTATTGATCATTTAGTAACCTATCTGGTACTAGAAATCATTTGAGAGCACCCATATGAATTAAAAAAAATATTATTCTTATTATATGTCATATATTTGTGAATAATTTATTCAATCCTAATAGATTCAAGTTAAAGGTTTTATTTGAGTCTATTAAGAGTTACAGGCTTCATTTGTAAAAGTTGAAGTAAAAGAGAACCCATAAAGTCATTATAGGTACTTTAATTGTGTGAGGGAAAATGTCCTCATAAATTAATCAATCCAATTTTTAATATGTATAAAAAACTAGGATTAGAATTAAAGAGATATTGTGATGATAAAAGTGCAAAGGTATGGATAAATTATACAAATCATATGATAAGGAGTGGTCATAGACTTGATAAAAATATTAAAATTGGAAAGTTCCTTATGTAATTAGGAAATTTCTAAAAATATTTCAAATTTATTTCATATTATTTATACTATTCACAAAGAAGGGGTAGCAACAAATTAATAGAATGATATGTTATGTGAAGACTAAGAAGGCATGGGATATGGATGTAATGATGCATAATTAGATCATAAGGTATGAGATACCCAATGTTGTATTTGATTGTGGGAACACTATGAACATGACCCATAGATTTACTTGGGAAATAATAAAAAGGCCAACATTAAAATATAACCCTATTACTTTGAGTCTCATATATTATGGATACATTGAACCTATTGGAAGGCTCAAAGATGTGGAAATAAAAGTGGATGAACATATATTTTTAGGATACTTTGAGGTAATTGAAATGGAAATATATGAAACTCATTACCCTACCTTGATTGAAAAAATGGTATTATGATAGTCATATAACCTTGATATAGTGTAAAACCAATTATAAGTGCACCAAAATGATGTTATCATCATCATACCACTAAATTTATTAGAAATAAATCCATATATGATACCTAAGGAACCATCTTCCCCATATACACATAATGTGAAAGCTAATTTAAGTTGGACACAAATCCTAAGAGAGAAGTAGTGTGGGACATAAATTTTTCCTATTTATTATAGCCTATAAATGAGGTATTAGGTTTGTAATGGATAGGTCAACCTTGAAGCCAACTAACCTAGATAACCCATGCACTCCCACTATTCTAGAGGAATGAGTATAAACCACCTTTTGTGTAATCACTAATATGGTTAAAAATGGAGAACATCTATTAGTTAGATGTAATTGATTAGCATTATATTAAACCTACTAGGGAAGGAAAAATACCATGAAAGTTATCATCATGTGTTAGTGGATATTTTGATTATGACATGATTGATTGGATGTGAAGATACCAGGAATCTAGACATATGCAAATGATGTTCACAGTAGAATGGAATTTTTTTAGTATTTTGGTATAGAGGACTTAACAAGGTTCATTCATAGATTTTAAGATCATATTACACTCATAGGGATACATGTAACATACTAAATCATATGTTTTAGGGAGTCATAGATAGTTTATGGGATATTCATAGATCCAATGATTTTAATGGGGAGTAAGCATGTGAATTTTTTTGTGTGAGATTCCACATTATACCTTGTCTCTAAGAAAATTGGGCACAGTTCCAAGCTGGAAAATATCTAAAGATGCATGTACATTCATGTGGATGTGATGTCATATTAAACAAAAGTATTGGGAGCATATTTTAAGTGAACCCTAACTCCTATGCATAAGGCTTGGTACATCCATCAAGAGCATAAAAGAGAGACTATGACATGGCCCTAGATTTAGCTATATTTCATCCAAATCTATCTTTGAAGATGAGAACACTATGGTCCATAAGGGCTTAGAGAATATGAAATTATTATTATGTTATGGGGGAGTAGATGGTATGGATTCCAAAATCATGTAGAAACCCCAAGTTTACATTATTACAAGCATATATGAGAATGTATAAAAATGTAGGTATGCTTGAGAATAAAAAGGATTCTTTTTTAAATCTTGTAACATAAGCTATAACAATGTGACCAACTCTATACACATAGAAAGAGAGGAGGACTTGGACTTAAAGACATTTTTTTAACCATAAAGGAGTATGAAGATAATAAAAAAGGACATAGAAAAGGTATAAGAAGATAAATTACATAATCAAAACATCACAGAGAAAAAATACATAAAGAAGTGGTGGATTATATGAAGGTTAAATGATGTAATATCTATCAAGAATTGATGTGAAGAGAACATAAAACATAGCCATGGAATAAGTACCAATGATGGTACTAATTAGGGATTATTGGATGAAACATCAAGGTTTAGAGGCTATATAGTTACTTTGAGACCATGAAGACGTAATTTCCTCAAAGTTTACTAAATCCAAGGGTGAAGATCCTTCATTGGGTAAAATGCATATTAAAATTAAGGAGTAAACACACCTAATTAATAATACCATTCAAGGTGAATCATAAAATGAATAACAAGGTAAAATAACAAATATATTGTATGGGGGAAGATTAAATCATTTATTTGGTCCAAACCTTAGATTGGGTAAGTCATGTGGTGGTACATCTATAGAAAAAATGGGATATCAGAGTTTATGAGGATTACCATGCACTCAATGATGCATGTATATATGACCTCTTTCCCATCCCCTTAACTTATTATGTGATATAATCCATTACAAGACATGAGGTTTATTAATTTATAGACATGTTCAATATAAATCATCATATTACTATTATAGTGGAGGATCAAGCAAAGATGACCTTTTCAACTAAGTGGGTCTCATTTTCCTATAGATTAATTAATTTGGGTTTAAAAATTCATAAATTATATTATTTAGATCCATGGTAATTATATTTAATGACTTCATCCATGATTTCATAAAGACATATTTGGATGATTTGGTGGTCTTATCCTTATTTAGAAAACATTTTTCAAAGCTATGATTAATGTTAGAAAGGTGACAAACATTGAAAATCATTTTGAATATAAAAAATTGCTTTTTATTCACACCATTTGGTGTGCTACTTAGATACTTGGTATGTAGTGAAGGAATTTTGGTCGATTAGGACAAAATAAAAATCATAATAGGGCTTAAGCCATGAACTAACCCATATAGGGTGCAATCATTCCTAGACCATGCTATTTACTATCACAAGTTCAATCATATATATGTAACCATTGAAACACAAATTAAAAATTTTATACATAAGGACAACAAGTTTGAGTAGACTCTAGAATGCTAGACCATTTTAAAAAAGTCAAGAAATGATCAGCCATGGCTCAAATTCTAGTATATCGAGATTTAATCAAGACATTTCTTATGCATGTGGATGCATCTGGGTCAATAATTGGAGCTATAATTACGTATCCAGGAGAATAATAACTATACCACCCAATCCATTTTTCAAGTCTCAAGATATATTTTGATAATAAAAATTAAACCACAATAGAAACATAGTCCCTAGCCATGGTATTCTCACTCCATAAATTTTAGCATGACTTACTACCTACTCCCTTTGAGGTTTTAGCATATCACCAACCATAATTATACTTGGTAAACAAACCACTATTGGGAAGTAATTTTTCAATATGGTTAATTATTTTTCAATAATATCAGTTTAAAATCAATGTGAATATAGGGAGGAAGAATGTAAGGCCAAATCATCTCAATCACAAACAAATAGGTGATGAACTAGAGGACTTATAAGATGATTATCCAGATACATATATGTGTAGGGTAAGTTCAATTCCAAAAAAAATAGAAGAAATCATCATTTTTGTATAGCATGGTTTATTTCTAAAGAAATATATAGAGTGGGATAATAAATAGATAGTATCAAAGGAATTACACTCGAATATCATCAACATATTTCTATACAAATTGGTTAAATATGATGTCCTTCACAAAGATTATTTGGAGCATGAGAAACCACAAGTGTTATAAAAATACCATCAAGATGTATACTGAGGGAAATTCACATGTTAATTGACTGTATGGAATATATTGAGTGGGTTGTGGTGGGCTATAGTGTTTCAAAATTTAAATTGGGTTGTGAAAAACTATGATGTTTATCATAACACTAATAAACCAAACCAAATGGATGAGATGCCCATAAATATATTACTTTCTATTTAACCATTTGAGAAATTAGGGATTGATATTTTAGGGCATATCACTCCACTATCCAAGCACTCTATTTTTAGATACATCATAATTGTAACAGATTATATCACCAAGTGGGTCAAGGTAGTTTTGAGTCCAATATGTGGTGAAATTTTTTTGTAAGGTCCATATATGATAACATCATAATGGGAAATTTTTATGGATGGGAGTGGAAGACAAATAGAGAATGTCTTTAGTCAGATGGGAAAAAGTGTGTCTCCCAAAATCTCATGGTGGACTTAATATAAGATCCATCAAGAAAAAGAATAAAGCCCTCCTCTCAAAAGTTAGTTAGAATCTGATTCACAACAACAGTGAGTGGGGGGAAATAATGTATGCCAAATACATGCATAGCATTGATGATTCCAACTTTCTTCAACAGGTAGGATTACCCTAGGGGTTTGTGATATGGAATAAAATGCTAAAAAGTAGAAGTATTCTCAAACAGGGAATTAGGTGGAAGCTTGGAAATGGCCAGTAGTTTAAATTTTAAGAGGATAATTGGTTAAGGGACAAGCCTCTCATCTCCCAAGGAAACTATGGATAAATTATAGACCCGACTACTTAGTTCTTTGGTGATAGGGTTAGTGATTATATAGAAAATAACAATGGGATAAGGAGCTAGAAAAACCTTTTGGATTGCTGTATGCATAGGCCTGAACTTATCCCAAGAATTTAAGAGATCTAATAATGTGTTTAGGAGATCATAATCTTGCTCTTCCCTTGGGAGGATGAATAATACTGGTGGCCTAATAAGAATGGATCATTCTCTGTCAATTCTACCTATCATCTACTTACACCTGAAGCTCAGAATAAGGAGGTATGAAAAAAGGTTTGGAATCATAAACTCATTCCAAAGATTAACTTGTTTTGGTGGGCTGCTACCCATAACAAAATCCTTACTCAGGACAACCTTCAAAAGAGGGGGTTTACTTTGGTCAACAAATGTTTTCTATGTGGTTCTAGAGAGGAATCGGTTTCATACCTATTCATACACTGTGAGTTTACCTGGGATTTATGGGGCACAATACTTAACAACTTTGGCATTGAATGGGTTTGTAATTCTAACCTTAAAGAAGTAATTCTCAGCTAGAACTCAACCTTCACACATCCTTGGATTAAGGAATTATAGAAGCAAGCTTTGCCATGCTTGAGCTAAACTTTATGGAAAGAACAAAATCACATAATTTTTAGGGACACTGCTAGAAATGCTGCTCAGGTGTTTAACTCCTTTGCTAGGACCATCTTGGAAAGTGTTATAACAGCTCATATTAGTGTTGTGGAGAAACCCCTATCTAAATTTGAAAGTCAAATTGTGGCCAAATGGAAGGTTTTAAACCTTATCCCTAGGCATGATAATTCCAAAATTCTTTAGAGACTTCATACTAAATGGATACCACCTAAACCCAATTGGATGAAACTTAATTTTTAAGGGGCATCCAAGTTGAGTGGTAAAGCAAGTGGAGGAGGAATAATAAGAAATGAAAAAGGATGGATGTCTGCTATCTATATTGGTGGCATGGGTTGCTAGAGCAATAACTATGTTGAAGCTATGGCCTTACTTTGGGGATTAAAGTTAGCTATATCCCTAGGAATTAGAAATTTGAATATATAGGGAGATTCTAAGTTGGTCATAGATGCCATTAATAAAGCATCTAACATTGGTATCCTTCTAAAAGACATCATTATGGACATCCAGTTTCTTTTACAAAAGTTTTTTGAAGTTGAGATTACCCACACCTACAAAGAAGGTAACAGGGTCACTGATGCTTGTGCTAACCTTGGTCAACAATTCTCAGGATGGAGGGTATGGTGATAAGGGGCTCATACACCCCCAAACATTAAAGAGATCATTCAAAAGGAGATGACGGAGCATGAATGATGCACTTTGATGACGAAGATAGCTTTCGAAGGTGGTCCATGTGGAGAAGGCCATTGCAGATCATGGAAAATGATAACCTTAGTACTTCCTTGATTTTCATGATTAATTCCTTGTATCATGAGGTGGAGGTGTGAGAGTCACATCATGAAAACCAAGGGGGAGTTATTTTCAAGCATGAAAGTAGATGTCACCATGACGGGCCATTTTATAAAATGAGCCTTCACATCTACATTCAATGTAAATGAAATTGAGGGCTTGTTACTTGTTTGAAGCTCAAGGTGGTAATTGGGGTATGAAGAGATGAAAATTCAAGAAATTTTTGAGGACACTGGTGGGAAACAAGCTTCTCAGGTTTTTGAGGTCACTGAAGAGCAGGGTGTTGATTCTAGGGGAATTGCTGATAATAAGGAGAAGATGCATGAAGAAGAAGCTAGTGAGGGTTCAAAGAATGAGAATGATTGGAAAACATATATTGGGGCCTTGAAGGTCCACATTCAAAAGCTAGAAAAGGTCTTCACCAAAGGCCTTCAAAATAACATTCTACTGAATATGACTATGTTGGAAGCGGTGGGTAATCCAGGGAATGCTGACAATGAGAATCTTAAGGATCTTGTTAATTATATAGTTATGTAGTTTTGTCCTTTCTAACTCTGGCCTTTCCAGTGTTTTTTTTGCTTCTAACTTTGTTTCTCGACTGTGCCGTTGGTTTGGTGCTAGCATCTTTTGTTTGCCAACCTTCCTGTCTTTTTTGACTGTATAGTGTTCGGCCCATGGTTTATCGCCTTAATTAATCAAAAACATCATAATAAGGTTTAGGTCCCCATAAAAGATAATAGATGATAGGGGTAGATAATTTATAAATAATAATATCAAAACATTAAAAACATTATTTATGATATCACACCAAAAGAGCACAACCTATCATCCCAAAGTTAATGGTCAAGAAGATTCATCAAACAAGGTAACTATAAATTTCTCATGAATATTTGTAATGTTAAATGAGATTATTGGGTAGATCACATCCCTAAAATACTATGCTCATATAAAACTAATTATAAGTCTGTGAAATATTAAAATCCATTCCAGTTTGTCTATAGAATGGAAGCCACCATTCCTATGAAGTATGTCATAGCTAGCTTGTGAATTGTGATGACTACACAAGTTGGTGATAAAGAGTCTACACAGTCAATTTATTGAATTAAATAATATGGAAGAAACAAAGCAAGTGGAAATTTTTATTTAGTAAGTACACATACATAATCAAAAATCATGGTATGATTGTAATTTGCAATCCAAGGAATTTTAGCCAAATTAGATGGCCTTATTCTATGAAAGTAGGTTCAAATTTCACCCATTAAAGTTATGAATTTTTTAGGTCCCTATATAATATAACATCCAATAGATCAATTTACAATCATGCTATGAGATATATAGGTAAACATTATTTTTAAAAGAATGAATGGTAGGCTCAACCCCTAGCATAAATGAGTTTATAGTTTTAGTAACCTAAATTTGGTCATGAATACTTGATTATTGCTTATTTTAACCTTTTTTATCCTTATTTAACTTGTGCATTTGATTGACACCTATTTCAAAAATTTTACCTATGTTAATCCTAAGAGAGGACCTATTATATCTTATAACCATCATTAATTTCACACAAAAATGTTATGACTAATTTAAATACCTTTATACATCTGTATGCCTTAGTCCAAACCCAAATCCCAACACTTTTCTTTAGGGGACATAATCAACCAACAAGGACAATAGTGACCTTTGATCATGTCTCTATTCAATGATTTCATCTTTTTCTATCTAATAATCATATTTTAAAATGAAACCCTCCTTAAGGTCATCCTCTCTATTTTTAGGCTTCCTAATGTATTTTCATATCAATAAAATTTATATAAATAAACATTAAAATAATTTACTACAGACCTTTCAATTTCAATTCAAATGATTTATTGACACAAGTGCACATTGAGAAAAAGTTCCCTATTCTCCCAAAATAAGGTTCCAAGCAATTTAAGTAGTCCTCAACCAAGTTTCAAGACAATTTTATGCAACCCTAATCCCAAAGATCAAGTATTAAATCCAATATTAAATGCATTTATATAGTTAAATGGTGATAATTATAGAAAGTAATTAGGTGGGAAAACTACATGGAGGTTTGATCCCTCTTTAGGGTATTGGTATATAGGTAGTGCTCAACATAGTAGGGTGTTGAGGTCTAGAACAACTCTAATTACTAACCCATTTTTACTCCCTATGATGAGTCTCTTGTTGTGATAAATCTAGGGTTTTAAAATTAAAAAGGTACACATTATATCTCCACATAGTGCTGAAGATAAAATTAATATAGTAAGACCTAATTTTCATTGTCACACCTAACTATTCCAAAATTTATTATTTTTTAGTAAAAACAAGGTCAACCAATAGGGATAATAGTAGTAGTCAATCCTATCATCTTCTAGGAATTCCTATCCTTTAGGGTACTCATGCTTCGATTCTAGAATGTTTATCAGTATTTTTCATTTTGTCTGTTCCTACATTATTTATTCCTATTTAGTCAATTGATGACTTTAAAAGTTAAGTTCATATCTTTTTTTGCATAGTTTAGCCATGTTTGTTTATATATTAATTTATCCATTTCAATAATTTATCTTTAGTTTTTTGTTTATAATTTTGTTTACAATACCTTTATTCTATTCCATTTATGTTAATTAGGGTTAATTTCAATTCTAATTCAAATTCATCACAAGCATTTAGTGAACCTGTTTATTTTTCAAACATTGTTTAACCCTAGGTCTTCTTTAAGATTTTAGTGTTTTAAAAATTTTAAACCCCTGGTTCAGTTGTAATCACTTTTGTTAATGTTATATTTTCTCTTTGTAGTGTACTTACTTTTTTAATCTTTACTATATTAAAAAATGGGTCTATGGGATATAATCAATTTTTCTTGAATTTTTTAAAATCACACATAACATATGAACAAGAATAATCAAACTTGTAAAATGATGATTATAATGAAAATGTGGCCAAATTTGAAAGTAATTCTCCTTTAATAGATGTTTTCAATGTAATTTTTTTTAATGTGCTTCTCATTTGATACAAATGTTCCAAAAATTGAAAGTCATTTTTATTTATCCTTTATTGATCATGAAAACACTGAATGTGAGTCTTCCATTTTCTCTCTAGAAACACTATTAAATGAACATATTCCAAATAATTATTTATCTTATAAAAATATTTATGAAATTCAAAATTATATAATTGATTCTTTAAAATCATCATGTCATATGAATTTTCCTTCATGAAATGAAATTGAGTTATGTAATGTGACTTCATGCAAATGTTTATACACCATGTAATGATGTCAACTTAGAATGCAATGATATTTTTAATGAGTCTATTACCCATGTTTGAAATAGATGGTAAATTACAACCCATAAGTTCATATTAAAAAAATTCAACCATTCCTACTAGTCATATCATATATATGATGAATGTTATTAGAGACCGTCGAAAGTAAGTTTCATTTATCATTTTACAATTATTTTCATGTAATGTTAATATCAATGATAACATGATCGAAGATCAACCTCTTACACAAAAGGAATTTGAGTATCCTTATCCAACTAAATTTTTGATTCTTATGTTACATTTATTTGATGGTCAAGGAGAACCAACCAACCATTTGACAAAATATGTACATTATTTTGGTCATTGGGATAAATATGGACACATTTTAAAAACATTTCATAGGAGTTTAACAAGAGAAGCTTGGGACTGGTTTTATAGTCATCTCAAATGGTTCCTTACCCAATTTTAAGAAGCTATAAGACATATTATTATTATATTTTCATAATCATGAAATTCTAAAGTTAACATTAAAAAATTAATGAGGCTTAAGGCAACATGATGATGAGTATGTACGAGATAAAAAATATTATTCAAGGATGTATTACATTATTTGACATATATACCCTATAATTTGGAATTAAAATTCATGTTAAATAGGGATATTATTTATACACTTAAATAAATATCATTAAATAAGCCTTACATTTCATTTGATAGCTTGTAGTATGCATGTGAACTAGTGCATCTTGATAAAAAGGAAAAAGTTTTGTTAAAGATTATTATAAAAGGAAATAAAAAAATAAATATCATAATAATTAATATAAAATAAATTCTTCTAAACCAATAATTAATATGCTAGAATAAAAAATAAAGGTCTTATATAAAGGAGATGAATAAACATATAAAATACCTCCTCCTCCCCATCTACCACCACAGTTTAATGATATATAAATGCAAAAGTAAAACATGGTTTTAGAATATAAGGAGAAGGTTTATTATAAATAAGTTAAAAATGTTAAAAATCACAAAAAACAATAAGTTTACACGAAAAATATTCATCAACATAATTCAAAATAAAAAAACAAAAAAATTATTTGCTCATAGTTTCTGATTTGTTATATCTTCTTGTACCATTTGTTTACATTTGAAATAATTTGATCCATTATTAAATGTAATTTTATTTAATTTAATGATTATATTCTTGTCCCTTATATCTTATCCTCTTGTATTTTAATAATCTTCAAAAAATGTTTAAACTATCTAACATTGGCATTTATATATCTACTTGCATAGTTTTTTCCAAAATTCTATCATTTTGATTTCAAGAAAAAAATTATTAGAACATGAAATAAATGTTGACACTATTATATCAGTTATTTTATCCTATACTTCATCTCTTTCTATCAATAATATGCATTTCTAGAACCTAGAGCCTTAACTCTTACAATTTTCAGACAACTTACTCAGACTCAATATGCAATTTCAAGATTTTCATGCAAACTCTTTGTTTCAAAATATATTGTTCAAAATTGTAGATTATTTATAAAAATTTACATTTGAATAAATGATAATGTGAAATAAATTTTTTGTATACATTTTTTAGTCTCCTACAAATTTATAATAGTGCCAATTCACATGCTCTAGAGGGCAAGTTCATTATATTTAGCCATTCAATTCATTATATGACATCTATTTAATTAACACTTGTGTGAATTGCCTAAATTTATCTCACTTTTTATAGTTTAAAAACCTTGGTTTCATTATAATATCTACTATTTTTATTTACCATATTGCAAAAATACAAAAAAATAAAACATTATCAGAAAATCTAAAAACATTATAAAAAAATCTAAAATCATGCCCTAAGAATGATTAACAATCTAGTTTACATATTTGAAATATGTTATTTATATAATTATTATTATATAACATATTATTTATATAACACACATATATTTCATGGGTATCCATAAGGTGTTATGCAAGACATACAAGTATTTCTACAGATTAACAAGTTAGACTTTCCTCCACCCATTGGCCTTGATAAGCTGGGGGCCTCTTATTCATAGGTGAAAATATGAATGTATTATCATGAAATAAACCTTATACCATTAATTTTTCATAATAATTACAAATTTATTTCTAACATTTCTATCTTACATAGTGTACATGCGTTATTTTCTAGGATATGATCACATAGAATATGCACAACTTAGACTACCTTTGGCTAATTATATGTTCTATTTATGTTGTTTAATTATACATAGTAGATTAAAATTTGGATTATCTATTGTGTTGACCTTGGGCACTTGTTTGTAATGTTTTATTGATGCATCTCTATGAGATTTTGTGTGTTATGTGTGACATGTTAACATGTCCTTGCTTTGGATCTTCTTCCTATGTGTGTGCAACACATGTCCCTTGTTTGTGAAATTATTAATGTTTATTCATGTTGTTTGGTACATTTTAACATGTCATTTATCTTTTCCCTTGTACTTTTATTCCATATTTTCATACCATTTGTGCTTGGCATGTGTGTGTGTGTGTGTGTGTGTGTGTGTGTGTGTGTGTGTGTGTGTGTGTTTATTGAGCTTGATGAGTTTGAGAAGTGCAATGATACATATCATGTACTAATAAAACATTAACATACAAATTTTATGAGATTCAACATTACACTCTATAGGCCTTGTCTCTTAATTTCCATTAAAAATTAAATTATTATTATGCTAACACACTTTTCTAAATGCTACAATTTCTAATGTTAACTTATTTACTATGAATGTTTCAAGACAAATTTTATTTTTATACCAATGAATTTTTAGGGGAAAATTACCTCACCTCAAAATTAGGGCATTTGAGTGGGATTATCATGCATGAGATGAGCCATTTTTAAAGAGAAAATTTTAATTATTGGCACATAACATTTTGAATATGCCTTGTAATTACACTCTTATTTCATATTAAAGGAGAAAATTCACATAGTTTTAGAAGGTTCAAATAGAAGTTACAATGACCATTCATATAAAATTTAAAATTATATACTTAAAATTTGGCATGATATAGTTTCATGCCACTTTTATTCTATTTTGATAGCTAAAAATATGGTAGGAGCATGGACATATTCCATTCTCTTGTGATAATGCTTTTAAAAAAATAGAATATACCAAAATATACTAGGACATACCATAATGTTATAATTAAATCTATAATCCATACGTAGTGGTTGATTCAATTTAGGTGCATAGTGCATGGCTTGGGGTTCATTATGCATTCTGAAATTATGTGTGTGAATATGTTAGATTTCAACCCATTTCACATATTGGGGTTAGAAATATCAACATATATAAATTGAGGCTCAACACTCCTTAATGAATGTTATTTTATTTCAAAATAGTAAATTCAAGTTGGGGTTTGATCACCCCCAATTTTATCCAATGGTTTAGCCAAGGAATAATGTTATCTAAGTGCTTCATGGGAGGAATTAATTATAAAATGATTTAAGAAAGCATAATCACCAACTAAAGTCACAAAATTAACATTTATTTCACACATACAAGTGTATTAATTACATACTCTCATTCAATTTTCAAATTATTCAAATATAAGAAATTTTAAATTTAACAAAGTTAATTTCAAATTATAAATCTAAAGGTTTAAACAAAGTTTCAAATGCTCAAATTTAATTTTTCAAAAGAATGAAATAACTAATTTATGTGTTTTTCAAGGTTTTCCAAACTATAAGATTCCTAACATGATTAAAGCATGTATCTCAAATACAAAGTGTGTCTTGCACACTGATATATAACTTTAATTTAGTATAGTATTTTTTTTTTCTAAAGTAACAAGGGAAGAGGGGTGAGAGCGGGAGGGGGGGGGGAAGGAGGTTGGGGAAAAATTATAGTAATTTAAATCTGGTCATGAATAATTGATCATACCTATTTTAACCATTTTAATCCTTATTTAACTTGTTTATTTAATTGACACCTATTTCACCACTTTGACCTACCCTAATCCTAAGAGAGGACCTATTTTATATTATAACCTCAATTAATTACACAAATAAATTTTATGACTAATAAAAACACCTCTATGCATCTTTATGCCTTAGTGCATACCCAAATTCTAACATATTTCCTTAGGGGACCAAATAGACTGACATGGACAATAATAATTATCGATCATGTACATATATAATGATTCTATATTTGTCCCACCAATGGTCAATTTTCAAATTAAATAATACATAATGTCATCCTCCATGTTTTTAGTCTTACTAGGGTGTTGTTATATCGATGGAATTGCTATAAATACATATTCAAATCACTTATTACACAACTAAAAATTTCAATTCACAAGGATTATTGACACAAGTGAACATTAAGTAAAATATACCTATTCTTTCCAAATTAGGTTTGAAGAACTTCATGAAATCCTCAACTAAGTTTAAAGCCAATTTTATGCAACCCTAATCCCACATGATCAAGTATTCAATCCAATTTTAGATGCATTCATATACTTAAAGGAGCACAATTTCACAAAGAACTTAGGTGGGATAACTACATGGAGGTTTAATTATTTTTTGAATTATTAGTATATATGTAGTAGTAAATAGAGTTGGATGCTGAGGTCTAGAAAAAATATAACCATTAACCCAATTTTACCCCATATCATGAGTCTCCTTGTGTGAAAACACTAGGTTTTTTAACTTTAAAAAGGCACATAACATGTCTCTATATAGTTCTAAAGATGAAATCAATAAAATAAGACCTAATGTTTACTATAACATCTGACTATTCCAAAATTTTAATTTTTTTAATTGGAATACAAGATTGACTAATAGAGATGATAGTGTTAACTGATCTTATCCTCTACTAGTATTTTTGTCCTTGAGGGCACTTAAGCTCAACTTTTAGAATATTTTTGGTTTTACCGTATCTTATATGTTTCTACATTTTATTTTTATATTTAGTTAAATGATAACTCAAAAAGCTAAATTCATCTCTATTTTTCATAATTTAGCCTTGTTCATTCCTATTTTAATTAATTTATTTCATGAATTTATTTTTAGTTTTATTTATAAAACTATGTTTACAACACCCTAATTTATTCTATTCCATTTATGTGAATTAGGTTTAATTGAACCATTAATTAAAATTCATCATAAATAAAAGTAAGGAAAATGCATAAATAAATATCATATGGCATGGTTATATTAGAATTTTTTTTTTTTTTGAAGGAGTGGTATAGTAGCATAACACTAGAATATTTGAGAATGAGTGTGACATCACAAGAATAGAAATGGAAACAATGTTGGTGAAGAGATAAATTATTAACTACATAATCAATGTAAAGGATGGACTAGGTTAATTAGAGGAATCTAAAAAATACTCAAGAATAATCTAAATTCAATAAAAACATGAAAGTAACCAAGAAAATAATAAGATAAGAGATAAAACAAATAATTGGCAAAAAATAAAAAAGGTAGTTACTAAAGAAGATAAAAATAATTTCATATAGATTTCAAAAAGATAAATAATTTACATGAGAAATTAATGGATAAAATTGGAAAATATTTAAAAATAAAATTGTGGCATGTCACATCACATAGATTGATAATGCAAAACCACAAAAATTACAACATTTCAAGTAAAAAATGGCTAATATAGTTAAGGGACACATGAGTTAGCCTGTGAAGTAGATGAACAAATCTGTATAAGTTGGGATAATTTTTTCTATTAATAGGAAAAGGGTGGAATAAAATCACACTTTACATATTTTGTGCATTTTAATTTTTTCCTCTATGATAAGCATAAATTTTATCCAAAAAATTGAAAGTATACATAATCACCTAACAATGTGAAATAACAAGGAGAAATTCAACATATACAAGATAAAAATGGCTACCAATCTAGTTGATGTTTCTCTAAATGATGTTGAAAATGAGGAAATGGGAATCAATTTGTCATTACATCAAGCTTAATGAAAAAAATCAATAACTATTCAAGTTCATCAAAGCTGAAAATAGAGAATGGTTTTCACAATCATAGCTAAAAGGAGTACTTGGACTAGCATAGATAGTTATTTCCCCCCTTATCCATTGCAAGGGTCTAATGCAAAGTGACTCATCAAGCTCTTACATTTGGGTAGAATGATGAATCGATGATGATGCTCATGAGTCAATACAATAAATGTTCCATTTATATCTCTCCATATATCATCATTCACATTAAGGTTGTGACTATTGCACATAACACATCACTATCTAAAAGAGGGACATCAATCTGATCATTCAAGTTTACAAATCCACCCTAATGACATGAGACTGATTAGAGATACACAAGCTCAACAAGAGGTGTTCCCATCAAACAAGTAACATATGATCCTATGAACATTTTGGAGGAATGAATTATGAAGAGATATTGGGACACTACCAAAGGGGTCTAATAAGTAAGGAAATGGGTAATTGAAATCACTCAAATGATGGTGTGATTCTTAAAATAATTCAACTAGCATAAGTTTTTTGTATTTGAAATCAAGACCAATGTGGGAAAGGTCTTGTTTAGGAAATCACAGTCTTTTTAATATCAATTTTGGGTACTAATGGTTTGTTTCAAATAATAGAGGTCCACCAAATGGAAGGTGGACCTGAGAGAATAATTTTGGATGAATCAAACATTTATTAATATGGTATGGGCAAGGGAAGGAAACCCATACTAGTAAGTAAACAATTTTGAGAGTTGGTTACTATAAATTAGAATATTTATCAAAACCGATTTGTGCATACCCAAAGATGTTATATATTATCTATACCCGATCATAGTAGTGGTGAAGCTCCATGATGGTTCCATGGTGCATATACATGAGCTTCCCATGCATCTACAACTTTCCCTCTCTTTATTCATCAACATGGTTTAAGTGTAGATAAAAGTCATCTTCCAATAAAATGTGGTTATGTATAACATTTTACCACTACAATTAGTTTGAATAGGAGGCTCATGACCAAAATTAGGACCATAAGCATTATCCTTAGGATTTTAACAAATGTTGGCAAGATGTAGAGCACAAACCATGAAACCCAACTAACTAATGCTCAAAAACACCATAAAAGTAATAGTGTGGATAAATGACTCTTGGATTCCCACCATTGCAATAGAATTTGATCTATATGTAATGGGAATTATACTAGAGAATGTCCAAAAAGTATTAATTGAAGATGTCTAAAATGTTTCATATGATGAATAGGAGGAAAATAATGGTTCTTTTGAAAGGCCATACAAATAGTACATGTTTATAATACAGTTCAATATGTCTTCCTTATCAACATTCCAATTTTGTAAGATTCCATCATAGTAGAAATGGCTGTATAATAACAACAAATAAGGTGCATGGTGAAATCTTTATTTTTTTCAAAGTCTTCATATTCATAATCCTAAGTATAAGTAAACATAGTCACACAAGATCTAACTATGATTGCATAACAACTAGAGTGAGTTAAATGTAAGTAAAAATACATAGTGATGGCACTCATGGTGTAAATCAATGACTAATAAGGTGAAGAGTTAGAAAGTCTATTTAATTCATTAGTAAAAAATCCATGCATGATAGGAAACATGTGAACAAATATAGACATTAGGGTTGAATGGAAACATTCATATTACCCATGGTCATAATTGAGGAGTTGTAAGAATAATAATCTACCAAGAAAACTTGGCTAAAGACCATGGATCATAAGATGCAATAATTTATTCCACCAACTACATGCTCAAAGACAACTATGCAAGGAAAACATACCATAAAATATACATAATCCACTCCACCATCTAATCCATGATCCATGCATCCATCATCCCCACCCAAAATCATACCCTTGTCACCCTATTTACCCACAATAACATAGTGAAACCCTTTAGGTGCCTTATTCATCTGATAAGTAGTCATATAATGATGGAATGTGGCACCTATAAACATTAGATTTTTGGTAGACATTACAATTAAAATAGAGAAAATAATTGGTTGAAGACATCTGCATTAATGTTAACCAAAAAACATAACTAAGGAGTAGCTAGTCATAGAAATTGTAATAGTGTGCACTAAAATATACTAAGAGGTGAAGGAGAAGGTTGTAAAGGAGAAAGAAGAAGTGATTGAGCAACAAAATATGGAAGTTAAAAATCAAAAAAGGATAAATAGCTACATGAAAAATAAGAGGATTGAAAGATGGTTAAGGTGAACCAAGAAGAAAAAGAGGCTAGAGATAAAAGGGTAAAAGACTTGCACAATTAGAAGAATGCCAATAAATATATGTAAAGGAATAAAAAACAATAGAAAAATCTAGATGTGAAAAATATATGAAGCTAAAGTAAGAATAGGATGAAAATTTTAAAGAAGTAGAGGGTAAGTAAAAAGAGGAAGAATAAAAGGAGGATGAGGAGAAAATTAGAGAGGAAAATACATTGTAATTAAAAATTACACAAATAAACCACATGACCAACTTAGGGGACATTAGGATAGGTTGCTACAATATTGATGTAGTAGGATTAGGGGTTAAATACAAATCCAACTACTCAAAATGCAATCATATAGACTCTATAACAAGATTCATTTTGGAAAAAGGCTAGCATGTAGGAGGAAGGATAAAAAAAATAGAGATGACACAATGGGGTCCTAGTGGTTGGACATTGAAGTTCTAACCACTAGACCCATAACCTTATTAATGTGTATTTCATAAATACACTAGACATAAGTGATAACTTAAGTTCTAAAAACATAACTTTCCATAAAAATAATGATTGAGCACGTTTTTATATATGTTGTGAAAATTCACATCCACAAAAAAATTGAAGGTTCAAGGGATCTCCACACTTAATTCACTCAAATGACCATATATTTTAAATATGATAGTGATCAACTCAAATAGGAGAATGAGGAGCTTCAATATCTCTTCACCAAGGCTATGAAATTAATAGATGACACTTGATCTACTTTAGTGAAACAAGTATTATGTGGCTAAGTGATGTTTGAGTCATTGTAGTTCAAGAATATAATAACTAATATTGCAAATGACTGAGAAGGTGTGAAATGCCTTGAGTGGATTAAAGTTAAAGTGTGAAAGATTCATAATAAATTTGACACCACCTTTGAGATATTAGAGGAGTATGATGATATCATTGGTAAAGTTATGATGGAAGCAAAGCAAATTTCACACCAACTATTAGACTAGAAATCATAATGTAAAGATACCTTATAAGAAAATAATGATGAACTAATGAAGGTTGATAAATCACATGAAATAATGGTTAATTATGTGAAAATGTTATCAATGGATGTTTATATATAAGATTATCTCTAATATAAGGATAATTTCATGGGTTGCCTAAGAGTCTAAGAGTTGGAAATGCTAAGAAACATGTTTATAGGTGTTTAAATTCAAGTATATGTAGAGAGGATAGAGTAGATCATGTCTATGATTCATGAAAATATTTCACTCCATTTCCAAATTAGTGAGGCCATGAGAAAATATTATGTCTAGTGCATTATGAAAAGCATGACACACTTGTGAATGCTCTTCACAATGGTGATAGATGCACTAGGGGACTGAAAAAAAAATAAAGCAAACTTAGTCAATATATTATGTTTGTTCAAGGATATCATAGATGAACCCCAATATATTACCTATGTGGAGACCCTAAATATGTTATGGGAAAATAAGAATACTCAAGTGAAGTAGCTACAAAATACTCCCTCCAAATCAACCAACATAATAAGAATATCTTGGAAATGTCCTCAACAACACCATGAAATTTAGTGTAACCTATTCAACCAATTCTTTATATAAGAACACAATCAACACCACCTCTATTGCAATAAGTTATTTGTGACTCTAATAATTTTGATTAATTTTGGTTATGAAAATGATTTTGTTTAGAAGTAGGGAAGGGAAAGTTTAAAATATATAAAAAATGGCCTTTTGGTTACACCATCCTACTAAAAAATTATAAAGGGTGGTAGGTTAGTATGATGCTTAATTAAAAACTTGAAAGGGTAGATAACTAGTGCAAAATAAGTGAAAACTAGTATACAAAACATTGAGCTTAACTATGAATAAATCTTCCTCACAACCTAGTAGTGACAAAGTTTAGGGGAACTCAACATGTGTATATAAGCCAATTTTTGAGGTAATCACACTTTGTCAATAAATATTGTCTCAAGATGAGATAATTATTTAGGTATGGGAACATGTTAGTAAGAAATAAATGTATAGTTTTTTAATTATGTATATTTTAAACAATAATGTAATTAAATTAGATAAATGGAAGGTTAAAATTTTACCTCAGACTAAATAAAATATGAAATGATGAGTCAAGAAACTAAAGAGTCATGATAAATCCATATATGTGTGTCATTGTAAAAGGATAAGTTAGATCTAAAAATTAGTTCTAAGTTAATACAAGTATTTTATATTATATATTTTAGTTATCTTATTTTTGTGTATGTTCACTTTTTGAATTAATGTATTCTAGCCATCACACTATCTATAATCACATATTATTAAGAATTATGGTTTTTTTTTTTGTATGATTCTAAATGGAATATGGTAATCAGTGCAAAGTCAACTCCTTAATCACTTCTATAAATAATTTAATGAAAGACATAAGTATTACAATGTAAGCAATCAAATAATGAACAAGTATGAAAAATTTAACATCTCGTAAGTCCCATTATTACTTGTAGACTAAAAAAATTGTATGTCTTGATGAGGAATTAAAGAGATAATTGGTAACATTTAAAGAGGGAGGAATGTCGGTTTTGAGAACTTTATATTCTTGGATTAGAAAACCCCTCTAGATTTTTCCTATAAAATAAGGGGATTGAATTAGGGATTTAATTTTTTCCAGGGTCCATATTGTGATTAATAGAGTTTCAACATGGGTTCAAAGTTATAATATACACATGATCATATGGGGGTGTAAAATAAGCTATGAGAAGGTATTTGGGTGATCATGTACACTAGATAGGAGAGTTTTGTGGTCATATGGTCAATATGTCACTCCATTGTCCCCATATCCCACTTCTAAATCATATTGATTATTTCACACTCAATTCGCCCATCAATACATCCAAGATAAATTATATAATGTAAGTGAGATAAACCCCAATATCAATGTAATATATAGTCATCACATGCATGCCATAACATTATAATAAAATTAACCATTTTCCACCCATAAATATGATCAAAATGAGGTTATCACATTGGTACTTTCCCATTGGTACATGTAAAATCAGATGACACAATCATATTATGAGTATATACATCACATTACATCATGATAATAAAAAACCATAATGCATAATCGATAACATATACATAATCACTCATATACATCAAAATTAATGTGAAGGTCGAAATAAAAAAGGATATTATAATATATCAAAAAGAAATTCAAGAATCTACATCATATGAATTTCATTACCAAACATTTATTCCATAGTTAATGTCATATCCATAAGAAAAATGAAATTATGAATAAATGCAGAGTTTTTAGGTACCCTATGTTAATAATTTAATAATAGAGTTTATCACTATAAAAAATAAGATAACTATAATAGGAATGGAATTTTGGGCCTCATATTTCCATCCCATTAAAATATACTTCCTCATGGAAGACAATAGAATAGGTAGGTACACCAATCCCATAATGGAGTATCATCCTCTTAAGTGGATGTTATCTCATCATATCTATCCTACCTGACTCTAACTTGGTTAAACTCTTAAACCCAAAATCCCAATATCTGATTTTATAGAATGTGAATGGGATCTAATGTGAACTTCCCTTCTTGATCCACATAAAATTATATATGATGCAAGACATGATATTAATTTTAAACATAGTACCATAAAAAATTAAAATGAAATACATTATGAGCACACAATAGGTTGGATGAAAATGTTAAATAGTAAAAAATTATCCCGATCCTCTATATAATTTCAAATGGGCCTATAAAACGTGATGAAATCCTAGATAATTTTTAAAAATGGATAGGTCTCATGAAATTTCACTCTCCCAAAATCCATGTCACCAACAAAGAAGTGTCTATCCAATTTCTTGGCATTGGCACACTTATTCTAGGGAATCTATGCCTCTTGAATGTGTTGATGTATGAGAACCACATATCATTCCATATCCTTTAATAATATAGGGGAAATCAATACAAAACCCTCAATAGGATCCCAACTCAAGGGTGCATTACACTCTCTAGCATATAATTACTTGTAACATGCCATATCAATGGAGTTATGTTAGATTTTTTATAGGAAACCTCCATCATGTTTAGATAGTCTTCCATATGGAACTAATGATCCATAACATACAAGCACAATAATTCCTCTAAAACTTTGTTTAATTTCTCTATGTGGTCCTATATCTCAAGATGGTAGGATGTGCTTAAGTTGAGCTATATACCTAATGCCTCCTATAAAGTGGTCCATAGGCTTGATGTATACACAATATCTCATTATAAAAGTATCTTTTATAGTATACCATGTATCCTTATAATATCATCCAATAACACTCTTTCCACTATCATTCCATTATATGAGGTATTAGTGGGAGAAATGTGGGCCACCTTCGTAATTTTATAAATGATCACCATAATGGCATCATGTTGGTATGTATAAGTGGAAAGGAAAAAAAATGAAATCCTTATAAATTGTATCTCACTTCTATGTAGGAATATAATGGGAAGAGTTAAGTCATACTTAATGTTAACACTCTACCTTGACCAACTATCACTCATGGAATCATGACCTAAAATTAGATATGTATCTATGCAAACTAACCCAAAAGCATAACTATTATATCTCTACATGCGTCTTATTAACCCATGAATTCATTAATTAAGGGGCTTGTTGGACCTTTGATAATATAAAATAGAAACAAATCTTTACATGGGAATATAGATGTTCCTTTTATATACACACTTAACCTTTATTGTGTATTGGGATATGTGTGACCATATTGTGGCTACTGTAACCTTTAATTAAGTCATAAGATAATTTATATAACTACATGTTAGTGTTAGGGTCAGCCTAGGGAGTCTACATAACATAAGTAGGGTGTATATAAGAGGTAAAGGTTAGTTTTTGATCATTACAATGAAAATTATATCCTCATCATAATGTTGTGGAGGTTTCCCCTCGACGTGGCTTAGTCATATACTTTATTATTTTTCTCTTATTTAAAACTGTTGTTATCTATTATTATGATTCTACTTTAGTGGTATTATAATTTTATTACAAGTGATGTTAGAGCTTTAATTTGGGAAAAAGTGTGGTTGAAACTTTAATTTTTAAAAATATCCTATATCTTTCAAACCATTGTGAAAGTTTCTACAATTATTTTTTTGACATTGTAAAGTTTTAGATTAAGGTAAAAATAGGTTTTGAAGGGACCCTGAAACCCTAAAACAAGGATAGAAAGATTAAGCATTTACGACCATAGGCAAAACCTAAAATCTACTACAGATAAGTAGCAAAAATAGGTTTTATATGGACCTAAAACCACTTGAAAGACCACAAGTCAAAACCTAGGTTTTACATAGACCTGGCTACACCATAGTCAAAAGATTACAAAAAACCAAAAAACATGACCAAATAACATAACCAACTAGAAGAACTAGACTATTCTTCCAGTTCTAAAATCATTTTCACTACTTCCTTACCTTTCACAACAGTATCCTGAATGGCAGTAGCCGCCGACATGGCTCCCTCTTGCATAGATTTATTTTTTGAGCTCTGTCTCATCCTTTTGCTAGGCCCCTCCAAAGATTTGATCTCCTCATTAGCTCTTTTTCCAATATTAATAGCTGCATCACATATGTTAGATGTAACTTCCTCCATTTTCATTTTGCTCTCCTTGATGAGTTCCCTTAGGTTATTCTCATAGTCTTTGAGCTTGATGGGGATATCTCTCATCTATTTTTCCATGTTATTAATTTTGTTCCAAACTGCCTTTTGGTTGTCTTCCATAATTTCCATTTTCCTTTTGAGATCCATTATCTCCTTAAACATCCATGAATCGAGTTGGAGGATAGCCTCTGCTTTGCAATTAACACATCTCGTAGGTGTGTGCCTTCCATCATTTTGTCTTTTAACACTCCACTCTTTTGTGTTCTTATTAGGACTATTCTCACCTTCTTCAAAGTGATCCTCCCTTCCCCTTTGATTCTATTCCTTCTTTTCAGCTTGAACTTCTAGGTCCATTTCTTGGTTGTCAGCCTGAACTGTGTTTTCCCTCTCATTTATCAAAATAGGGTCCTCAATAGGGTCATCCAAGACTTTATCATCCTCAAACACTTTGTGGTTTTCCTCAGAGTCATCTTCACTATTTTTAGACTCCTCCTCTATGTTGACTCCTTATTTCTCATTCTTCTCTTGAACTTCTTCTTCCTCATTGGAGCTTGTATTCCTACTTTCTGTTCCTCCCTCTTCCTCCAAGCTTTCCTCCCCAGACTTATCAATTCTCTCCCATTCTGTGTCCTCGTCAACATTCTGGTTCTTGACACTAGGGGACTTGATTTTGATTTTATCTTTCCCTTTAACAATTTCACTCTTGTTACTCTGTGAATCCTTGTTTTTCCCCTGATAAGGGTTCTTAACCATGGCCATATTCTTGCAATAGCCTTCAATTATCAGAATTAATCCTTCATGCAGAATAGGACGCGTTTCCTTCTTCTTGTGAGCGAATAAACTTTGAACCAAAGAGAAACGCAGATAAAAGGGAAAGGAAATTCTTACTTTGTGTCTGAAATGATTTAGGAAAACAAAGTGGAATTTGTGGACTCTCTTACTTCTTCCATCAAGGATGAAGTACTCCCAAATACAGCATAAGACATCCCTCCATATACCTTTAATCTATTCTAGTTCATAGAAATCCCCATTCTTTACCAGCTTCTGCTCTTTGACATTGTAAAGTTACCCATGGAAGCTATAATATATTTTTCAATTTTATATGAACGTTTTTGGGTGAGTTACTATGAATCTAGGGTTTTTTAATACATTTTCTCTATCGGCCATAATTTAAGGTATTATTATAATTTATTTACATTTTTATAAAGCTTGAAAAAATATAGATGCAGCTTATTTTTTTAAGTTTTAAAGTTGAGGCTAACCTAAGTCTAAAACTGGTTGATCAAAGTTTGGTAAAATCTAATTATGCAATGTAAAGCCTCAACACGACTAGGTCACAAACTATAGGCCAAAGAAATAGTTTATACACATCAAGGAAAAATATTCAAAAATAGGAGACAAAGTCATTCTTTGGATCAGGTGAGACTTCTATTTTTATGTTTTCTTCACTAGATAACAAAGTAGATGATTTGGATGTTAGTATGCATAACATATAATTTGAAATGAAACATGATTAGGATGATATTATGCTCAAAATACCATTTAAAATTAAAGGAATTAAAGTATATATGGATAACATTAATACATAATTTTCTAATCTTGTTACTTTTGTCATTATTTTTCCTCACAACCAGTTAAAGGTAGATCATAGGGATAATCTAGTCTTGATCCAAATGTCATACAACCATATTCCAGGACTAGAACTAATTATGGGCCTTAAAACCTGCTACATAAGGTGGATAATGTGTATGTTTTATGTAAAGGATCAACTCAAATAGATAAACCAAATTTACTTTTATTTTGATATACATAAGATCTTATGTGGGAAAAAGGTTGCAATGGCATCCTTATATTTGTAACCTAAACAATTCTTTTGGTATCAATGGTTGTGTGATCAAAATAATAATAATGCTCTCAACATTACTTTGTTAGTTTCTATAAAGGATTTCCATGTGAAATATAATAGTGTGATATAGAATTATTTCATCTAGTTTGTAAAACTACATCAAATAGGGTTCATCCAAGATTATATTCATGAATTAAAACATGTATTTATGAGTGGAGATTATTAATGATGACAACTTTAATGTTATTTATTGGTGTTCTCAAGGGCCACACTCAACATGAGGTACACATTTAATATAATGATTTTATCTTATTATGGCACAAAACATAGAGGAAATGTTCTTGACCAACAAGAATTTGACATTCACCAGAGTTAAGAGATTTTATCACTCTAACACCATAATTTCATTAGCCTATCAAGTTGACACCTCAACATAATGAATAAACAAGGGAAAAGGGTTATGTTTTATTTGTGATAGAATATATAGTAAGGGACATAAATAGACTAAAAGTAAGTTCTACATGAAGGGTACCAATTAAAAATAAAAGGATGAAAAAGTAGCATTTGAGGTTATTAATAAGCTAGAGGATGAGTAAGGAGAACCCCAAAAACTATATTTTTCTATGCACTTTTAAGAATAAATACCCAAAAAACACTTAAGGTAGTGGGTTTTTTGAAGAAATAAAAGGTGACATTGTTGATTGACTTGGGAAGTATTCACAACTTCATTACCAATAAGCTAAATGTGTACATGAGATGTATTATTTATCTATCTACAAACATTTAGGTCAAGATTGTGGATGGTGGTATAATCAGCTATTTTAAGAAATTACATAATATTAAAATCACCATGGGAGACTACTTAATAGATTTTACTATGTTCTCCATTCTTATGGGTGGATCAAACATTGATTTGAGAGTTAAATGACTCACTACCTTAGGAAATATTGAGATGGAATTCCAAGTGATGTTCATACATTTACATTCAAATGGTAGGAAATTTGAACTACATGGGTTGCATGCAAAGTATATACATTTTTTGATCTCTCATCAAATGAAAAATATGATTAATAAGGATGTAAATGTGTTTGTGGAGAATGTTTTTCATTAGAATCACAACAATCAAAAGTGTTTAAATTTTTTATGGATATGTTGAAAGGATTACCTCCTAAAATAGATCATTATCATGCCATTCAAATATTACCATGAATCCAACCACCAAAAATCAAACCTTATAGGTACCCATATGTGAAAAAGAGTAAGATTGATAATATTTTACAATAGATGTTGTAATAAGGTATTATTGGTAATAATTATAGTGCTTATTCCTATCTAGTTTTGATGCTGAATAATAAGGATGACCCTTGGCACATGTGTCTATACTATAAATAAATTAACAATTAAACCATAAAATATAAGTTTCCTATTATAATAATTAATGTTTTACTAGTTGTGTTATATTGTGTTGTTAATTTTATAAAACAAGATATTCATTTAGGGTAACATCAAATTAGAATCAGACATAAGGATGTATACATAAAAAAAACATTTAAAACACATGAGAGTCACTATGATTTTTTTGTGATGTATTTTGGCCTAAAAAATGCATCATCTACAATTAATATCTTGATGAAATTTAAGTCATTTATATGGAATTTTATCTTAGTTCTCTTTGATGATAAATTAATCTATAGAAAATCAAGGGGGGAACACCTACATCATGTTAATAAGGTTTTGGAAAGTCTAAAAATATAACAAATTTATGTTAAAACTTCAAATGTGATTTTGGAGTCAAGGAGGTAGAATAATTGGGTCATACTGTCTCTCATAAAAGCATCAAGATGGACCCTTTCAAGATCAAGGCCATGGTAGAAGATAAAGTACTTATAACCTCAAGAATATGGGTATTCTTAGGGATTATGGTTACTATAATAGATTTTAAAAAACTTATGCTAGCATATCAACACCACTCATAATTTTATTAAAGGGATCCTTCTATTGGAATGATGAAACCAAAAAGGCATTTGAGAAGTTGAAGGAGGCCATGTGAACCACTCTAGTTCTAGCCACTCCCAATTTTTCCAAAACTTCATTATTGAACATGATGTTTCAAGGTATGGCATGTATCTAATTCAAATGTAAGAATATGTTAGATCTCATTTATGAGAAAGAAACTATGGCTATAATTCATATTTTAAACTAATGGAGACCATATATTAGGGGAATGCACTTCAAGGTGAAAAAAAATCATTATAGTTTGAAACACTTCTTAGAACAACAATTATCATATAAAGAATAAAAAAATTGGTCATAAAGATGTTGGGATATGAATTTGAGATCACCTAAAAGAAATGGAAGGATAATTTAGTGATTGATACATTATACATAATGGATGAGTTCACATATTCACTCTTACATTCCATGTCCATATTACATGCATATTGGGTTGATGAGTCATGATCATAATTCTAGAATGACATAGATACATAAAATCTCATTCAGAAGCTTGAATAATATTTGAACATGTTAGAAACATTTGTGTATAAGGGGGAGTATTAATGGGATAAAGATAGGTTTTAAATATGCATTAACTCAAACCTCAAATATAAGGTTCTCAATAAGATCTATGATTCTCCAGTATGTGGGCACTCTCGATTATTTAAGACTTATCATAGAATCAAGTATGATTTTTTTTAGAGAGGATAAAAGTGAAAGTTCTATTTTTTTGGGTAGAATATATGGTGTGTTAACAAAAAGATGAGATAATCAAGATATTGAGTCTTTAAAAACCTCTATCTATTCTTATCTAGAGCTTGCATAACATTTCCATGGACTTTATCATAGGATTTCCAAAATTTGAGGGGAATTTTTTATCATGGTGGTCATGGATAGACTCATGACATATGCCAAAATTTTAAATTGTAACATCCATGTGTAATAAGTATAGTATCAAAAACTTTAATTGATATATTTAAAAAGTTACATCATACCCTAAAGTTAATAGTAAGTGATTGTGATTTTATATTTACTAGTAAGTTTTGGACTTAATTATTCTCATGTTTCGATACTTAGTTGGCTCATAGTTCATTATATCATCCAAAATTATATGGGAAAACTAAGGTGGTAAACAAGTGATTTGAAGATTATCTTCATCTTTATTTAAATAAACAAGATAGATGGGTTCAATGGATACCACTAGTATAATGGTAGTATAACACTAATTTTTATACCTCATCTAAAATGTCTCCATTTTTGGCACTATATGGGTACCATCCATATTCCATTCCCTCATCTATGAGTGTATAGACAATGGTTCATATATTTGATTAACTCATTAAAAAGCAACATTAGGTACTCTATATTATCATATAAAACTTGGAAATGGTGAAAAATCACATGAAGAAATAAGTCACATAACACTGTAGTGAAATAATTTTTAAAGTCTAAGATTGGGTTTTTATGTGATTATAACCATATAAAAAATGTCCTTGAAATAATATAATAAGGATAATAATATTTCAACTAAGTATTAGGAACCTTATCAAGTATTTTGAAAGATTAAATTATAGCACACTAATTTAAAAATTTTAGGAATATTGGTGTATTATTCTTAATTTAATTAAAAAGTCTGAGTAATAAAATTAGTAAATAAATATGCAATAATTAAGATAATTATTTGTGTAAATTAGATTGTGATTTTGACCTTTCTAAAAATATTAATAAGAGATGGAAAATAAGACTTCATTGGATACTAATTGATCTAACTAAGATAGAGGCTAAAATTCACTATGCAAGATTGGGACACTATCACAAACTAAGATTTGAAATTTGCTTGGTGATTAGAAAGGAACACCAAAACTAGATGGGAGTGGCACTAAAACTATAGTCCACCTCTACCATTATTATCCTAAGGATCTAAGATTTTTGGGTTTTATTCTCTAGGTCTATGTGACCTTGTCCATGAAGTTTCAGTAGTTAGAAGTCTATAAAGCTTCTTGTAGATCAAATTTTATCTTCAAACCCTATGTTACATTATGCTTTGACCAATTTCAAGAAAGAGGGGGCTTAGTGTGTGTAAGATTCATTGGATGTGGATCCACACCCTTTATGTGGGCATGTTTCCTACATGCCAATACTTCAAAGAGGGATCAATCCATATGTAGTTCTCTCACTTGATGTGGTTTATGAAATTTTATGTATGAAGATGCATAATGATAAACATGATGTGATTGAGGTGGATAGGAACTGGTGTAAGTATTTGAATAAGATTGTAAGTGTTTTGGTTGGTTGTATGTAAGGAATAGGGAAGATTACCTTAGTAGTCTTGATTGTTTTATTACTTGTTTAGTGATAATTACCAAACCTTTCTAAATGATCTTTTAATGGGATTTTATAGGGATATATTAGTCATGGGTTAAATGTACACATGCTAGGATAATAAGGAGAAGGATTGGGAAATGGAAGAAATTGACTATTGGGGACAACAACACTGAAAGTAGACAAGGGTGGCATCAGTGCTATAGTCCTAGTGTGGTGATATTATCCTAAGTAGATAGGACCTAGGGGGATTGATCTGTCATGGAAAGAGGAGTCTAGTTCAATTGGGATCAGGTCTAGAAGGCTATAGATGACTAAGAATTAGTGAAAATGATGCCTATGAGGGTTATGAGAGCAAGCAAGAGGGACCTAAGGGTTGGGTGCCATTATCCATTCTCAATTTACCAATTTTTTATTTTATATTACTACATTTCCCCCCTTTATTCTAATGATGCAATAAAGCAAAATACTAGGGTAAAGGAAAAATAGAAAGCGTACCTAAACTTACTTGTAAGGGTGAAGCTCATGAAGCTATGTGAATCTAGGTGTGTATAAAGAGAACACACTGTGAAGTGTGAATCTTCAATAAAAACAAAGAGTAGATCAGTTCTTACCAGATATGATATATCTAACATAAGAACATACAAAGCTGGGTAAGAGATAGAGGAAGACAAAGGAATGAATACAACTCACTAGGTACATGGACCAATACAAAACCTATTGTTATGTTGAGTAATGCTAGATATGTGCTGAACTAAGAGTAATATCATAAATGGATCTAAGTGCTCAATTCCTTGGAAGTGGCTCATGAATGTAAAGGTTGGCCCTTTAGATCCATAATTTCGCACTATGTGAAGCTAGGTGGTCATACGTATGTTGATCAATGTTTGAACTATGTGTCCAATCCCTCTAAATAGGTGGCTTAAGAATACAAAGGCTAGCTAGTCTTTTGGATCCATCATTGCCCTATGAAGTGAAGCTATGAAATGATACTGGTATGAAATGTGTGTCATATGAGATGGATCCTAAAGCCCATGAATGTACTATGATTTGAACATGTTGTCATGGATAGACAAATGTATGATAGAAACTGGGCCACTCTTGGCCACTCTAAAAGATGGAGATTAGGCTTGTATAAAAGCCACTCTAAAATTGGTACACTAAGCTTATATGAAATCCATTTGGGAACTCAAAAACTTAGGAATTTGGTAGTTAGGATTGTATGAAATCCATTCCAAAATGATGAAAACCACTTGAAGATAGAATAAGGCATGCAACTAATGAGAATGCCTAGGTAATATTAAACTCATAAAGGAAAAGAAAACAAATGTGCCATGCACATTACCCCTAATTATTAGTGTCTAAAACATGGATTCTAATTTAAAATTTATATCAACTACCATGTCTGAAAATAAAAGTGAGAGCCATCATGTTGCACATGATGCCCCCTATATTTGGATTCTCTAAGCAAAAGTGTACTAAAAATAGTTAATTCTAAACTAGTCTAGCTATGCAATATTGTAGCTGAACCTACTTTTGTGCTTGCTTCTAGAAAGTCTAGTTTTTTTGTTGTTTGGGTAGGAGCACAAAAAGTGTACACTAGTAGCATCAAAAATATAGTCTAGGTTGGGCATTTTTGCTTTAGGCCAAATATGGAAACTATTCATATATTCTCACTATCTACTTGGTCTATTCTAACTATTTTAATGTCAGGTTGTTGTTTTGGGTGTGCTAAATGTTGATTTTTCAACCATTAGGAGCTATGATCTCTGTGATAAAACCCTTATTTATTTCCCTCTCTTTTGAGGGTAGAAATGAAGACCTTGAAATTACTACCCTTAGAAAAAATATCCTTACAATTGTGTTATGTTGTAAAGATACATGATATAACAATGATAATTGACAAGATATCTCAAGATATAACATGATTTATATTGAGAGATTGTTAGATCAATAGGGGTATACCTAGATGGATATAACAATGTAATAACATGTGTAATGTACTGAACTAGAAATGAAAGTCTAGTTAGTTTTTAGTTTGAGGGATGGAGCATGATATCCATCATGGCATCTAAGAAAGCAAAATAAATTTATGATGTGGATCATGGAATTACAGACACTGAGAAGAAAATAAACAACATGCACATAAGGTAAGAATAAATAAGCATACAAGGGTGGCCAAGGGGCCACATAAATAAGGGACATAGGCACATGTTAGTCATATTAGAAGGAAAACATACAAGGCATGTTCAAATGCCACATACACATAAAATTGAAACAAGTAAGGGTTGGTGTGAAAGCCAAAACCACATAGAAGAGTACAAGCAAAGGTTATTAGTAAATGTCCTAAGGTACACACATGAATAGAAGTAAAAGACATTGGAAAATATCCTAAGGAATATACATGAATAGAAGCAAAGGAGATTGAAATTTTTTTTAAGGCACATGCAGAAGATAAAAAAGGAACTAAAAAATGCAATCAATTTAGCTATGCAAAGTAAGAAAGGAAAGTATGTAAAAACTAGATATACAATCCAATCTAACTAATCAAATAAAGAAGTAAAAGTGTTCAAGACATGTTAGTACAAGACTAGGTATATGATAAAAAATACACAAGTGCTATATATTAGTGAGATGTTGATATAGTAATCTGCGTAAGCTAGAAAATAATGTAAATCAACATGATAAATAGAGTGTGTGGTGTAGGAATGACATAATCTAGATGGTGTAGTCATGCAGAAGATGCCCCTAGTGGGTTTATATATCAATGTGTGTCTCGATGTAGAATTAGAATGCCCCTCAATGGGTAGAGTGAAGCAATCAAAGAGCTGGATGTCAATGTACACACTCAAAATAGATCAAGTGTAGCATGGTAATGTAGATAAATTGACAAATAATAACATAGAATGACAAATGTAAGTCTAGCATTGTAGTAGAAATATAAAGCATGGATAATGCATACAATCAAAATATTTTTGGTGTTTTTGAGTTATTTGCATGTTTTTATATTTTGAAATATTTGAATGTTGTATTGTTTTTGGTATTTTTGATATAAGCTATGTACAATCAAGCATATGAAACTATGTATAGGTAATTTTAAAAAATTATGTATAATACAATGTGTAAAATGAAATGCTAGACATGAAATATATGTAGATGCATAATATTCTTTGGATTTTTGAGTTTCTTTCCTTCAAGTGATGCTAGATGATACACTTTAGGGATAAGCTTTTCAGTAATTTTGTATGGACCTAGCTAATTTGGTTTGAATTATCCTTTGGTTTTTTCTTTGGCATTGACATTACAAAGATTTTATTTGAGAATGAGATCATTAACTTCAAATTCTCTATTACGAACTCATTTATTGTAGGATCATTATATGTATTGTTGGTAGATTCTCAGATGTTTTTATACTTGAATGCATGTATGGTCTAACTACTCAAGCTAGTGTAGATGATTTTCATGATACTGATCATTGGTGATAATACCTTTGAGGGATACATAAATAGATGGTATTTCTAATTCTAATGGTAAAAAAGCTTCCATACCATACACAAATGAATAAGGAGTGGCTCTTGTGGGTGTGAAAATACTTGTGTGATATACCAATAATGTAAATACTAGTTGCATGTGCTAATCATCTCCAAATTTGTTTATTATTTTGCTCAAAATGTTGTTGATGGTTTTATTGGTGGCTTTTTCTTGACCATTTACTTGTGGGTAATATGAAGTGGAGAATGTGTGTTTAATATTATATTTTATTCAAAATTTATTGATATTTTTATTCCTAAATGATGTTCCATTATCAAAAATGATGGTTGTGGGCAAGCTGAACCATGAAATAACATGAGTCATGAGAAAGCTACAAATGTCTTCACCTATAGTAGATTAAAGTGGAATGGCTTCTACCCATTTAAAGTATTCTGTGGATGTGATTATGAATTTATATCCATTGGCAAATTCAGGGTTGATTTTTCCAATGAGATCAAATCCCCATAACATAAATGACCATTGAGAAATGATAGGCTATAATTGTTGTGATGGTGCATGTTGTAAGTTATTATGTCATTGACATTTATTACATAGTTTTGCATATTTTAAACATTCATATTCCATGGTGGTCTAATATTACCCCTGTCAAAGAAATTTTTGTGACATGGCTTTTCCACTAAAGTGACCACCACAATCACTATCGTGTATTTATGTAAGAACAATTTTATCTTCTATTGAAGTTAAACATCAAAGTAGTTATCCATCGAAGGATCATTTAAAGAGGTCTCTACCAATTATTACATAAGGGAGTGCTTGTTTGTGTAACTTACATTTGTCATTTTGAGAAAAAGTGTCTAGTGTAATAGATTTGTTTAGAAAATTATAAATATTTGAGAACCATTTTGGAGTTATGGCACTATGTGTAGTGGCTAGAATGAATAGTACAATCAAATCTACATTAGATATTGATGGTGATTGTAATCATTTAATTATGAAAATATATAGATCATCATTAATGTTGATAGGAATCAAAGATGTGGCACTTGCCATTATATCTGCATGCTAGTTGTCTTTTCTTGGTATACTTTATATAGAAAAGTAGTCAAACTATGATGATAAACATTGTGCCATGTTTCAGTATGGGATAAGATGTTTTTCCTTTGTCTGATAGACATCATGGAATTGGTTGATCACAAGTTAAGAATCACCAAAGACTTGAATATATCTATTTTGGAGAGATTGAGCAACAAATAGACCTAAAATAAGTGTTTCATATTATGTGGTGTTGTTGGTGTAGGAGAAACTTAATCGATATGTAATGGGAACTATGTGACCAAAAGGGTTGATAAAGACAATGACTACCCCTACACTAAATGTGTATCAAGAACCATCGAATAATATGGTTCAAGTATGAAAATGAGTAGAATAGATAGTGAAATCATCTCTAAATGTGCAACTAATAAGATTAGTGTCTAGGAGTTGTGTGGCTACCAAATGGTCTGCAATGATTTAGCCCTTTATTGATTTTTGGAAAACTATTTTTAAGTCAAACTCAGTTAATAACATGACCCATTTTGTGATGAGACTAGAGAGATGTGGTTTTCCCATGAGAAACTTTAATGGATCTAATTTTGTGATAATCTAAGTCTCATTATTTACCATATAATTTTAGAGTTTTTGTGTGGTAAAAACTAGTGCTAAACATAAATTTTCTATTGTAGAGTAATTTTTTTCATAACCAACTAAAGTGTAACTGATATAATAAACTACTAATTTGTTGCGTTGATCATTGTGTTATGCCAAAAGTGTTCCTAAGATAGGTGGGTTGAGAAGATATTTCTTGATTGTATCAAAGCTTTCTTGACATGATTGGTCCCAAATAAATTTTGTATCTTTATTTAATAATTGAGTGAATGACCGAGTTTTATCAACAAGTTGAGCTATAAAATGGTAGATTTCTTGGATCTCACCTTGTAGGGATTAAAGTTGATTTAAGTTTGTAAGAAGTGGCACGTTGATGATTACTTTGACTTTATTAGGGTCAAACTCTATGCCACACTAAAAAATAATGAAACTTAAAAGTTTGCCTAATGTAACTCCAAACACACACTTCTTTGGGTTCAATCAAGAATTGTATTATTTGAGTCTTTGAAAGATTTTTTGTAAATCAATATCATGATGTTGTTGTTATTTAGATTTAGATAAGATATAATTGACATAATCCTTGATAGTATGGTGAATAAAATCATGAAATATATGTGTCATGGTATGTTAGTATGTGGCTCCAACATTTTTTAATCTAAAAGGCATGAAAATGTAAGAAAATGTACCTCAAGGTGTTGTAAAAGATGTTTTTTCTTGATCTTCTTCAACAATTTTGATTTGGTTGTATCCTACAAAGCCATCCATATATTATAAAATTTCATATCTAGCTATGGAATAGATGATCATGTCAATGCTAGGTAAAGGAAAATCATTTTTTGGGCATGCTTTATTTAAATTTTAGGAATCAAAACAACACCAAATTTATCCATTATGTTTAACCATGGGTACTATATTGGAAACTAATTCATGGTGTGCTACTGGTCGAATGAAAATGGCATATAAGAAGCATTAGATATCATATTTGACTAAGAGAGCCACCTTAGGATGCATTTTTAATTTTTTTTGTTTAATAGGTTTAACATCTAAGTATAAAGGAATCTGATTAACTACTATGGATGTATCAATTCTTGGCATATCAAAGTAAGACCAAGCAAAGAGTTTTGGAAAATATGTTAAGGTTTGATGAATATCTATATCTTATTCATTTCATAGGGTAATGGCTAATAATACAATGTGGGGATCCTGATTAGTTCCAAAATTAAAATTAACTATTTCTTCATCAAGTAATGTGGAATGATCCCATGTGTAGGGAGTGGTAGGAATAATATCATTTGAATTAACTAGTATGTCTTGTGGAGAATCTATACTATCTCCAAAGTATGCATGGGCATTTATGTGATGAGGAAATCTATTTTTATGATATAAATATGGGAGGACCTCATATGCTCTATGAAATTATAGGAGGGATTCATCATTGGAGAATTCATCTAATGTGAGCATGTCTAGTGAAACTGTGTCATCAATAAGATTGGGATAGATCAATGATAATGTTGAAACATGATTAATAGTGTGGTATATTAATGTAGTGGGTGGAAACAACTTAATAGTTTTTTAAGTGGTAGAAGAAGGATTATTAAGAAGGTGGGTAAACTAATATCCTAGCCCTTGTGTTTCATGTTATGTAGATGCCTCAACAGGATTGATGATTCCTTATTCATGATTTACAAGACATTTTCCATGATATCCCATATTATCAAGACATTTAAGTGTGAAATGAGAGGTAAAATGGTGATTTGGTATCAATGCTATTATGGAACTTAGAGTTTATTAATGTGTTGCATAGTTTGAAGGTATATTGTGAATAATAGGTTATGTCGGTATGTTACCAAGATTAAAGTGTAGAATATAATTATATGGAGTTTCAAAAAATTGATAGTATTTAAGGGGTTTGTTATCTATTAGTCATGTGTAGATGTAGACTTTATGACTAAATTTTAAACAAGCATGAAGTGTATAAGGGACTGTATGCATATCATGAATCTAGGGCCGACCAAGTAATAAATTATAGTTGAGGTCATTTTGAATGACTTAAAAAGTAGTTGGAAGTGTCTTAAGCCCTAAGGTAAGATTGAGTGTTATTTGACCCATGAATTTCCATGGAATTTTTTCAAAACTCTGATGTTCATATCAAAATAAGTGAGATCTTGAGGTTGTATATCAAGATGTTTAAGAAAAGAAATGTTGCAAATGTTGAGTCTTGAACCATTATCAACTAATACCCTTTTGACCTCCACATCATTAATTCTTAATTGAATATATAGAGGTAGATGTTATTAAATGATGTGGAATGATGGAAAATCCTTCTTTTCAAAATAAATATGTTTTTTAATCTATTACATGGTGTTGAGGATAAATGAAACATAAGCTAGTTTGATAGAAACAAGAATTCTATTATTGTGAAGGGATGCATATAAAACATATTTTTAAACATCTGATTATTAAAGAAGCTTGATAACTGATACTATATCAAAAGGGGTGCTAACCTAAGTGATAAAGCTATAGCCATGGGTGTAATCAATCTACCTATCTTTCAAAACTTAGGTGATAACATGTACCATGTGATCTACTATAGGCATAGAGCTAGTAGTAGGTGCATGATAAGAGTTAGATGTACCAAGTTTGAAAGGATATATATATATATATATATATATATATATATATATATATATATATATATATATATATATATATATATATATATATAATCTTCAATGTTTGATTTTATCTAGTATTGATTTTATCTAGTAGTGATAAGAATATACTCAAAAGTAGCCAAGGAGTTATATGCATCTAGGTAGAAAGCATGAACATGGAATGAAATGCATGAAAAATAAGGGATGAGCTATAAAATAACATGTTTATAACAAGCATTCCACATAATTCCAAAGGGATAGAGAGCATGAATTTGTGCATAAATTCATGAGAAAATTTGACATGTAATATGACATTTCTAATGTGTTCACCATGATAAACTTTGAATTTTTTCCACATGAGAGATAGAAAGGAAAGGATAGAGAACATGAAATTGTGCATGAATGTATATAAAATTTTGACATGTAACCTAACATTGGTGACATGTTTATAAAAATGGACATGGAAATTATTCCACATGAGTGAGAGAGAATATGCAAAAGGAATATTGAAATCTTGTGCATTTTTAACAATAAATATTGTAATATCATCCTTGATTATAAAGAGTAAACATGAAATGTAGAGAATGAATATTTGTACTAACATATGATAAACTTCATCATTCATGTACATGATAGGAAAAATTATGGTCTCCTTATTATTTACAAGAAATGTAAGAAAAATTTGTAAATAAGTGAGATCTATTTTTGAAATCTAATAGTAGAATGTAAGGTGATATCTCAAAATCAATAGAACCTAGTGTATGCAACTAGGGCTTTAAAAATGATTATTTAGAAAATTACTATGAAATTTTTAGATTTAAAGTGAATTTATGATTTAAATAGTCTAGTAAAAAATTATAAAATTACTAAAAAAATACTGGGACCTGGTATGGGCAACTAGGGTTTCAAAGAAAATTATTTTACAATTACTAGGAAATTTTAAAATTTAATGTTATTTTTTTATTTTATTATGCAGGTAAAAAATTATAAAAATATAGGAAAAATTAGTAGGAGAATAACCCTATGATTTCTAGGGTTTTTATGTATAAATAAAGTATGTCAAGTTCACCAAATGTTTTAACAATTTTGGGAATATTAGTGTATTATTCCTAATTTAGTTAAAGGGTCTAAGTAGTAAAATTAGTAAATAAATATGAAATAATTAAGCTAATGATTTGTGTAAATTAGATTGAAATTTTGGCCTTTCTAAAAATAGTAATAAGTGATGGAAAATAATACTTAGCTGGAAACTGATTGGTCCAACTGAGATAAAGGCTAAAATTTACTATGAAGACTGGGACACTATCACAAAATAAGATCTGAACTTCTAATATTTGGTGTTTAGATAGGAGTGCTAGAACTATATGAGAGTGGCACTAGTTTTGTAGTCCAACTTTTCCATGTTTTTCCTAAGGATATGAGCTTTTTAGTATTGTTTACCAGGTCTGTGTGACCCTATCCATGAAGTTTTGGTAGCTAAAAGTTTGTAGAGCTCCCTATAGACAATTTTTCTCTTCAAACCCTATGTTCCATTATGATTTGACCAATTTTAAGAAAGAGGGGGGGGGGGTTCTATGTGCAAGATTCACTAGACATGGATCCATGCCCTTTGTGTGGGCATGCTACCTACATACCAATACTTTGATGAGGGATCAAGCCATATGTAGTTTTTGCACTTGATATGCTTTGTGAAATTATGTGTATGAAGATGTAGAATGATAAAGTAGATGTGCTTGAGGTGGATAGGGACTAGTGTAAGTATTTTATTAAGCTTTTAAGTGTGTTGGCTAGTTGTATGCAGAGAATAGGGAAGATTTCTTGAGTAGTCTTGGTTATATTCTTATTTGCTTAGTGATAATTTCTAACCCTTTCTAAATGATCTTTAAATGGGATTTTATAGGGATATATTGGTCATGGGTTGAATGTACTTTCATTAGGTCAACAAGGAGAAAGATGGGAAACTAGAAGAAATTAACCATTAGGGCCATAAATAGACTTGGACAATAACACCAAAAGTGGATATGAGTGGCACCGGTGCTATAGTCCTCATGTGGCACTATTTTCCTAAGTAGACAAGACCTAGGGGGATTGATTTATCATTGAAAGAGGAGTCTAGCTTAACTGGGATCAGGTCTAGAAGGCTATGGATGACTAGCAATTAGTGAAAATAATGCCTATGAGGGTCATGAGAGAAATTAAGAGGGACCTAAAGGTTGGGTGTCATTATCCACGCTCAAGTTACCAATTTTCATATTTTATATGACTACACACATGAACTAGAGTTGCATTAATCAACAAAAATACATCCAATCTTCCATGCTCCATACTTTAAGGAGTTCATTAGACAAATAATTTCAGCCTAGATAGATTCAAAAGATATTTATGAGGAGGGTATAATAATTTTTGAACCCAATAAAATAAATCAGACATGTACTAAGAGGTTGAGGATGAGAGTGCTTACATAGTATATAATTAAGTGGAAGAATCTGGATAATGAAGATACAACATGGGAGGATGAAGCATTCTTATAGAAACATCCAAGGATTATCAATATTGAGTAAACCATTTAATTAGAGGGTAGGGGAATGTTACACTTAAACTATATTATTTAGTGGGATATGTGTGGTTGATTTGTGGTTAGTGTAGCTTTTAATTATGTCATATGATCATTTATAAAACTACATATTGATATTATGGTTGACCTAGGGAGTATACATAGCATAAGTAGGATATATGTAAGAGGTAATGGTTGTTATTTGATCATCATATTATAGATTATAATATTATTGTAAATTTTTGGAGGTTTACTCCTTAAAATGGATTAGTCATATAGTTCATTATTATAATCTTATTTCAATCATCTTGTTATCTATTGGTGTGATTATACTTTAGTGGTATAATAATTTTATTACACTTTATGGTGTAAAAAGACACCTAAATCAAGAGAATAATAAAAAAAATTCCTAAAATTCCCTCTATGATTCAATTTGAAGACACACTTCCTACTATAAACTATCCTCTAGGAGTTTCTTAAATAGTTTTTCCCTTAAATATGTCCTCAATATAATCACTACTAGGTAGTGAAGCCACCTGCTAAGGGAAGCTACAACCATATTATGTATGTTAGCCTAAAATGTTTTATATTATAATAAAATGTATAATACCATACTTTATTCAACACACATATAAGTCATCATTTCATAGAAAGGTCTTGAGTTATATAAAAGGGTAATGTGAAATGAGCTTTTTAGGTATTTAAAAGGGAATATATACCACCATTATCAAGAATAGAACCTAATTATATCTAAGGTGTCATTGGATTTTGAAGCATGAGATATAAAGATAATAAATAAAATGAAATTACATTAGCTGAAAACCCCAAGGTATTTAATCTAAAGGTTGTATAAGTATCATTAGATGAAAAGCATGAAGTTTAAATTAAAAACATGAAAAGATAATAATGTATTAACAAACATGGACTAATATAAGCATGGATAAACATAAAATTAAGTGATCTAATTTAAAAAATAAAATACAAAATAAAGAGTATGGGGATATGATATATACCCTGAGTTAAATTTTTGGTGCATTAATATCCCTTTGGATTGTAACATTTTGTGAGAGATGGTTGTAGGTGAATTCAAGGTGGAAATAATAAAATCTATGTTAATAAATTTTTAGACTCTAGGGATGACATGTACCTCAATATCTCAACTTCTATCCTTGATATCTTCAAGTCACTATGATGAGTTTTCTTCCATAAACGTAAGCTCCTTAGCCCTGATTCATTTTATTGTTCTTAAGGTGGATTTGCATGCATAAGAAAAACATATTAGATGTATATATTTTTATAAATAAATAATAAGAACCCTATACATATTAATCCAAACCATAAAAATTTAAACTTGAATTTACCTAATGCCATTAGCTTGAATCATGACATACAAAAGTCTCCAATATAAATAATACATCATAGACCCAACTAATGATGTTGACTAGATTGGGGGAAATTCCAACCAATGACATAAAGTAAAGACACACAAGGGGAAAAATAGTATTAAAATAGAGATTAATAACCTTAAGGAAAAATTATAGCTAATATCATGAAAAAATGAAGGTGGTATTAATAATTGATAAACATGACAAAATGTCTCATAGAGTGTCATGAGCCTACCCACCTTGATCCATGTTACTCCTTAGGATGTACACTTAGGGAGATTAATACAAAGAGTAAGAATGGATAGGGTGTTTTTATGTATTTTAGGGATATTAATCCAACAAAAAATTGTCAAAAAGCAAAAATAAGGTGTATACATATGCCCAAACTAAAGCTCATAGTGTGTCACATTAGTGTAATTTAGGATGGAGCCATGGGCAAAAAATATAGTTCCTTAATATATTAATCAAGTGCTACAATAAATGGTAGTAATATATATATATATATATATATATATATATATATATATATATATATATATATATATTACTACCATTTATTGTAGCACTTGATTAATATATTAAGGAACTATATTTTTTGCCCATGGCTCCATCTTAAATTACACTATTGTGACACACTATGAGCTTTAGTTTGGGCATATGTATACACCTTATATATATATATATATATATATATATATATATATATATATATATATATATATATATATATATATATATATATATATATATATATATATGAATGTAAATAAATTAACCCATATACCTCTATGTAGCTAGCTAGCTATAAGAAACATAATGGTGTGAGGTGCTAATATTCTAGCATGCCTATAAGATAAGTGATTTTTCATGTTTTTTTTGTTAAAATATTATGTTAGAAAAATAAAATTCCTTGTGATGTCAATATTATAGTGTTTATTTGAAAATTTCAATAGGAGTTATGGTTGCAAAGCCATGGTGAATATATATAGTGTAAGAGATAGTTTTAAAAAGTTTTATTTTTTGGTTTGGAGGTTATAAATAAGGGGTATGTCCCTTAATTTGTCATAATGAAAATTTAAATTTATAGATCTATAATCTATAGGATAAGCATTTATAACATAAAGATATGCAATGGAAAGAGGATGCATAGGCAGCTATAAGGGAGCACCATTAGGAACAATCATGAAGATCGTCAAGGTAATTTTGGAATTTAATCAAGTGATGGGTAAATAAGGTAGGTTAGGAAAAATGAAAAAAATATAAATTTTCTTTGCAAATGTTTCCAAAAAGGATATAAAAATATAGTGAATTAAGATATGGATAATGGTTTTTATCATAGTAGTGTTTAGATGAACATACATTTAATAGAGTCATGCACCTACATAATGTCAATGACCCTACCAATGAAAATTTATAGGTAGGAAATCAAAACATGACCAATGATATTATATTAAATGGTTTATGTAGTTTGTTATGGAGGATAGTTAATGACATTATGTCAAAAATGGTTGATGGGAAAGAAAAGTTAAGATAGTTGATAAATTTTTTTTAGGGTGTTGATGTAGTTGAAAATTTAGAAATACTTGATGATGTTATGTCATATAGTCAATGAAGTAAAAATTTATACATGGTCGATGACACTATGTTGGATGGTTGATGAATTATAAATTTATTCGTGTCTGATGACACACTATTAAAAATGGTTGATGTAGTTTTATATATGTATTTTTTTATATATTTTATTTATATTATATTTGATTTGATTTTATTTGATTTGTGAGACTCATTTGGTGCTGTTTAATTTTTGTAAGAGTGGATAAGAATCAAATTATGGTCGATAGTGAATGCATCCTAACTGCTAGATCTACTAGCTAGATTATTAGATGTATAAATGGACATTATGATTAGTTTGTCTTATAGGGGTAGCATGGAGATATGTGAGGTGCCCATAGATGCATATATATATATATATATATATATATATGTATGTATATTCTATGTTTTTGGACATGTGGGAGACACACACTAACACATTTGGGTTGGTGGTGGATGGGAAGAGCATGGATGTGACTATGACCTTGGTGTATGTACATGTTATATTGGGGTTTTCCATTGAGTGTAAATTGATGATTTAAAACATCCTAGATAAATATGTAGATCAATGGTCCATATAATTATACTTCTAACACCCAAACTCATACATTATGTAGTTGTGGGATCTATTTGTTATGTCAATTCTAAATAACTAGAAGGTGATTCTTGGTATTATGGTGGAGTGGATTCCATGTCATAACTTAGATGGGTTTTTTCAAATTTTTATATAGTGATGTGTTAAAAAATGTTAGAGTATGGAAAAATGTAAAGTATGGTAGTTTTTATGTGGGTGTAGTTAGTGCATAATATTTATAATATCATAACATGAGATAATCTAGTGATTGGGCTAGTTATCCTATTTATAGTATATCTATGAGATATTTCCTATGTATAAAGAAATAAAGATATCACTATATGTGGAATGACATTTTCCCAAATTTAGGTGATGGGCTTGTTGGCCTTTGACTAGATCTCATATTGGTTATCTTATATTTGATACAATCAAGAGGGGAAAATTATATGGACCATATACATAGGATTAGTGGATGATTGGTTGACCTGGACATATATAGTGTGAGTATAGGGTTTGAAAACATTGATAGGAACTTTAATTGGTGGGTAAATCCACACTCTTATGATCATGTTCCTAGAAAGTTTGAGCTCCCACACCTAGTGTAACATATATGATTTTCCTTGTATAGGTAAATACATACAAGATAGGCAAAATTCACAAGAGGACAAGTGTTATGGATACATGTCACATTTTTGAGACCTCAACACACTCCTCAACCTTAGGGGAGGAGACAACATTGGTGGATAGAGGTAAGAAAATAAAGGAGGATGATGAGGTACACATGCCTAATTAGGTGATAGTTATGACATGGAGTCTAAAATAGGTTGATATTATGGTACTTGAAACTACCCTAGTTAATATGGGATAAGAAAAGGAGAGACCCTATTTGTGGAGATTAAGGTTATTGGGTAGAATATATTTTAGACCCATGGGTCTTCATATTATAAAAATTATGGATAGGCATCCAAATTACTAAGCTTGTTAGGAAAGATCGATATCCTAATTTTATTTATAGAGGGGAAGATGAAATTGGGTTGGATAACATGATAGATGGAGTATGAAGATTTAATCCTTGGTATGTGGAATGATGAAGAGGTTTTTTGTAATTAACTTACACATATAACTAATAATATTTGTTATTATGATAAATACATTTCCTGAACCGAGATATTGTCATGAAATAAATTAGAGTAGTGATATAAATATATATTGATTTGATATAGATTATAATGTATGATTGTGTGTTTTGGTATTGAAGATATGAAAGAGAGGTCTTTCTCACTGATTAAGGCCACACAAAAAGAGATTATGGATGGTGTGTCACCAAAAGTTTAATGTAGGATCTAATGGCACTATCAAATTTTATTCATATGGGATATTTTGAATTGGAAAAGATATATGGGCCTTACATAGATGAAGATAAGATTCAAGTGATCCATCATCTACATAATCAATATGGGAGGAGATAGTTAACTCATGAATTAGGTAATACATATTCAATAAGAAGAGATTAATCCCTTGCTTGATCCCTTAAAATGGATATATATTCGTAGAGTGTATCCACCCATGATAATAAAGGTATAAGCAGTGTATGATATTTTGTAGAGATAGTATTGGGTTATTATGATGTAGAAAACATTATATATATATATGTATGTATGTATGTATCATATGATTCTCTACATGTGTATTATGCAATTGTCAATCTTGATTTGAATTCATGTAAGTTAAATTATAATAATATAACATGGTATTATGATTTTGTCTAGTATGTTTCATTCATTTTACATATTTAAGCATTAATATGTCCTAAAATTAAATAACTATTGAAAATTTATAAAATGATTAAAATTATTGATATAAGTAGATATAAAAATATGACCTAACAAAAATTATGATTAAATAGATAGTAAAGAAAACATTTAATATAAGTAGATAGAGAAAAATGATAAGGAAAATGATGAAATAGAATAATGAGGTAATAAGACATTAAATTAAAAATATGTATGAAATATAAGGAAATATTAAGTGTGATACAAATTTATGAAAATAAATGAGTTGGAACAAAATAAATTATTGTGTAAAAACTTATCATTGAAATAACAAGACCATCTAATGTTAAAACTTAGATGACAAAAATGTTGTGAATGTGAGTGTGATAATAAGAGATGAGTATTTTTGACAAAGGTATAGTTTAATCCCTAAGGTAATACAATATTAAGCTCAATTTTTTATTATATAGAGGTAGGTCAAAGGAGATAAAATGAGAGATGAACATTTGTGAAGAAGACCTGATTGAATCCCTAAGGTCTTACAATCCTAAACTCATAAACCTTTAACCAAATCTAAAAAAAATAGTCAAATATGATTCTTGATATATAAAATGTGTGTAAAGAAGAGGGTTATAGTAAAATAAAAAAAATATAAATCAATTATATTTTTATAATAAGGTGTGTGAAAGTAAAGAGACAAGACACCATGAGGGTGATGACAAATCCATAGAAGAGATAAGACAATAAAATCAAGTGGGCAATGCTAGGAGATTCAAACATTGAAAGGTTTAAGATCCCTACCTAGTCAGTCTAAATCTTGGGATAAATATTAAAGTGTATATATTATCTCATGAAGGCTATGTAATAGAATGTAAAGATGTTTACCTTCCCATGACATGTTTCATTTTACGTAGGACCCTATCAGATCTATTGACTAACTGCAAGGATTGGGTACTTATGTGAAAATTTAAGAGACATGAATGATACATATTACACCTCCTATCCAAATATATTAGCCTAACACACTCAAATATACCTATAGATTTACTATGAAGCTAATTGTGGAGTTTGAGCTTAAACCAAGATAGGGGCATGTGAATGATTTGATCATGTATTTTATGTGATTTGACTTTTAAATGTTTTTTCATTTTTAATTTTCATTTTGACTTTTGATTTTAGCTTTTTTGAAATTTATTTTTTTGTATTTTTTTCTCATCCATACAAATTTAGAAGGTCATTTAATGGGTTTATAAGATGAAAACATAAGAGAGCTTACACTTAGATATTAAAAATGATAACTTGAAAAAAAATACAATTATATACTCTTATAACTACACTTTATAAGAGATTTAAATCCTATATTTGACCTAAGTATGCCTCAAGTGAAAACAGGAGATGGAAAAAATGTAGATTGTGAGTAGTTTATCAAAAAGTAAGGTGATATAATGATAGGATGCTAGTAATTGATCATGAAAAAAGAGGTCTTTATTCATAAGAGTATAGAAAAAATAGGATTTATAATTACATGTGATTACACATAAATCACATAATAAGTATATGAGTGTGAAGATAATCCAAAGAGGGATATTAATAATAGAGGGATATAGTTGGTAATATCACTAGGTAAAAAATTTATACCTATGATAGCTCTTAAAAATAAGATAAAGGTAAAATAAAAGAGGGTAATGGTTGAATATGGGAAGTAAAATAATAGATGACCATGAAGGTAAAATGGTTGGATAAACTTAAGGGATATGACATGATAAAATTAAACTAATAAATGATTAAAAACTATGATGGTCAGATAAACCTAAGAGGGAAAATGCATGATCATAAATTTCTAAATGATTAAGAAGGTCTAATTTATAGATAACCCTAATAGGGAGAATACATGAAATAAACTACTAAAGGACCAATAAGGTGAAATGGATAGATAAACCCAAGATTGAGGTACATGAAAGATTAATTACCAAAGGGTTGAAAATTAACATGGACAAATAATTTTTTACCAAGAGGGAAATAACTAAAAATTAAATTACCAAAGGGATGAAAAACACAATGGAAATATAAAACCAATATAAAGGTACATGAAAAGTGAAATACTAAAGGGTTTAAGAGCACAATGGAAAGATAAACCCAAGTTGGATGAATAAGAAAATAACATAACACAAGAAATTTAAGTTGTAAAGATAATAGTAAACACTAAATGCATGATGAATTATAAGATAGCTCAAAAATATTTTATAATTTCATTATATACCATTAAAAATTCCTAAATCTATTGTTGTAGCTTGTATCTTGCTTTAAATATGGTTTCTTTCACTTTATATGAGATTTGTGTAAGGACAACCTTTCAAATGACCTCAATAAAGAAAATAGGTAAGGTGAAATTTAGATGATGATGATTCTCTGACTATGAATGAGGTATATTGGGAGGTTGTTACTCAAACCTATTAGGTTTTTCTTGTGGATGCCTTTCTTCTAACAAAAAAATATTATTATTATTATTTATTTATGGGAGGTTATGTTTTCACCAAATATTGCACCCTAGAAGATGTTGATCAATTATCTTCTAGATATGGGCAATATGGGAATACTTATAAGTATGTGTGTTTACCTATAGTATAACTAAACCTCTAGGTTTAAGGGCTAGCTCCCTATATTTACCTTGAAGTGCTTATCACCTACTTAACTATTTTGTTATGGGAAAAGGGGAAGAAGTTTGCATGAAATTAAACTAATATAAGGGGTTAATACACCAAAAGGATTTATGCAAAACCATCATAATTTTATCACAAATAAACAAGACCTACAAACCAACTTCAAAGTCTTAAGTGGTTCTAACAATAGTGTTTCAATATAGAGGTGATATGCATGAGACAACACAAGGTAAATTAACCATAAGGTATGTTGCACACTCTAAGAATAATTTTACACTTTAAAATATCATAACACACTAGATACACTCTATATTACCATTTATAATAGGAAATCTTGCATAAACATGAGAGGATAAAGAAAACCAAGGATAGAATATCATCACTTAACATCACCATACATCACTTTGCACACTTAGAAAAATGTTCATGAACTCAAAAATAGATTTGTATTTAGTGTTTAATGTAAAAATAAAAAGTAAATATAGTAGGTATTAACCATACATGGATTGGAATTAGTCTATAAGATCCAAAATGGCTACTACTTATAGAATTTGAGAGAGGAGAGAATAAAATGAAGTCCAAAACTAACTAGGACATGTGTAAAACTAAGAAAAGGAGTTAAATATGTAGGATAGAGGAATATATAATGTAATATGTAAGGTTTACATGGAAAAATGTCCCTTAAAACATGAAAATCTTAAAATGTGGAGTACGACTCTTCATTTGCTTGCTTAGGAAATTGCGTTCACCATTTGATCTACTTGAGCACTCCACAAAAAAATAGGGATAGATGAGATGATTTAAATAAGAGAGAGGGGTTATAAACATTATTAAACATGCATTTTATGTGTCTCTAATCATAAAAATTATTTTGGACATGAGTTATCATTTCCTACAGTCCAAATCACTCCTCTTTCACTCACCTCTCACACTTGGCATCAAAGAGGTCTTAAATTTTCTAAACCAGTCCATAAAATAGAGTGTATGACACTTTTAAAGAGCCATCATTACTATATATTCATCAATAAAACCTTAAAATTCCTCCCACTTAGAGTTTTCACCTTCTCACTTTGATGGTCACCTTTGTTGACTATGCTAGTTTGGTTTGACTGAGATGAAGACACTTGTAGAGGCATTTATAATATTTTTTGATGCATGAAATGGAAATTAAGGGTTACATCAGGTCCCAAAACATCTCCCAAAGTTAATTTCATCTTTTTAAACCCTTTTATACCTGCAAAACACATAAAATTATCAAGAAAATCCATTTCCCACCCTATTCATACAAGTAGGGTACAAATCAAATGGATGGGAAGGAGCCCTGGAGAGTCCTCTACAAGATCCAATAATTTTCATGCTCATTATATCCCTCATGGATACCTATCCTTATTAATTCTCCTCATTAGGTCACTACCAAGGGTTTTAAATAGTTTAGAGTAGTTTTCACCCTTATATTTTGTTCATAAAGGTCTAACATTGGAACCCTAAACAAATTCCATAAAGTCTTTTTTCAAGACCTCCTTCAACATCCCCAACTCCTAATACTTCCATGATAAACATCCACGTGGGTGTGAGATTATCAAGTTAGCCTCTCCTACTTTTCTCTCTATTTTGAATACTTTGTGGTGGTATTGAGCCCCAAAATGGTTTATTTGTGGTCTCTTTTTCATTATAATAGTTAAAACACTCCTTATGACTCCCCACGCACGTATTTAAATGATTTAGAATTCTCACCTAATGCTATAAGTGAAAACATACCCCCTAAGGCTTTAGGACTAATCAAGGCCTAGTAAACTCAACCTTCATACTTATGGGTTTAGGCCACCCTAATTAGTTTCAATCACTTATGAGGATTTATACATGTTATTCCATGTTTAGATAAAAATAATATAAATCCTTTCACTATTTACATAGGTTTCAAATAATATGCTAACTTTCTCCCATCAAGCCTATAAAATTTATTCTCTTGGGAGTGCCCTTTGTCTGAGTCATAATAGAGGTTACTTATATTACCTCATAAAAGGTAGACATATGAGGGGATTCTCTAAGTGATAGGGACCTTATGTGAAAAGTTTTATATCTTTATCACATGATTATCCCCTCTAAAATTCATTAAAATCTCAAAGTAAACTACCAAGTAACTCACTATGTGCAAGGTGTCAAGTATAACTATTTAGTCATATAAAATTTGAAATTTGGTAACTTAAGTGTGGCTAATGACACCCAATCCATAGGTCCATATTATTTGCTCTCATGACCCTCATAGGCATGTTTTCACTAATTCCTAGTCATTTATAGCCTCCTAGACTGAACCCTTGCAAACCCAAATTGATCTTTCCATGCATAATCCACCCCCCAAGTCCCTTAAACCATGAAAAATAGTGCCCAAACTTGGACTATAGTGCTAAAACCTAGGGTGTCTTATTTTTGGCACTATTTTCCAATTACATTTTGTCATCTAATGGTCATATTCTTCTGAATCCTTATCCTAATTCATGTTAGCCTAACATGAATTCATTTAACCCATGATCATTAAATAACCTATAAAAGGTCATTCAAAGTCCATTTAGAAGGGTTGGAACTCATTTACAAGAGAGAAACAAGAATACACGCAAGACCATTCAAGCACTTTTACTTATTCTCTTTATACAACCATCAAATAGTATTTCAAGATTATTCAAACCTTTACACCAGTCCCTAGTCACTCCAAGTATACCCAATTTTTCATTTACTTGAATTTTAATCAAACTATTACACCAAGCATTTCAATGGGATAATTACATATATCTTGATCCCTCCTTAAAGTATTGGTATGTAGGTAGCATGCCCACACATGGGGGGTGTAGTGCATCCAGAATATCCTTTACACACTAACCACTCCTCTTATTTATGCAAATTTTACATTTAAGTTCAAGAAGAAAGAGGACCTAGAGTATTTAAGATTAAATTAGGTACATAATGAGCTCCATGAAGTTTCAAGCTTTGTTATTTTATAGGTAGGGTCATACAGACCTGATGTACAAAACCTAGAAAGCTTAAATCACCAAGACAATAGCACTGAGATAGGACTACAATGCTAAAACTAAGGTGTCCCACTTTTGGTGCTCCTATCCAATCAAGAAACAATCTCTAGGTTCTTTTTTATGATAGTCTCCCAAGTATACATAGATTTTTAGATCCTATCTTACTCAGAATAACACAGAATTAGATAAGTTTGATTTTTTCTCTCACTAATTTTTTTAGAAAAGATCTAACATAGTTAAATTTCACAAATTAGTATCCTAATTATTATATATTATTTACTAATTTTATCTACTCATACCTATTTATTATTTAGGAATTAAACATCTAATTTATTGAAAATAATAAATCATTTGGTGAACCTGACTTACTTCGAATTTTGCATAAAACCCTAGGGTGAATTCCTAGCTGATTTTTCCCATAAATTTCTAATTTTTTTATTAAATATTTAACTCAAAAATTTAATTTAAATTTCAAAAATTCATATTATTTTGCAAAAATATTTTTGAAAAATCCCTAGTTGCACATACTAGCTCCTATTTTTCTTCTTGAAGTATCACCTTACATGTTTGCACACTTCATATCCTTTTCATGTAATTTATATTTAAATATTTTTAAGATTTTACAATTCCTATATTTATTATTTTTCTTTTCTAGCACTTGGCCTATAACATATTATCACAAAAAATTGAAACACTTGTCAAATTATTTTCCTACTTTAACAATGGCCTAATATACTAGATTTGATGAAACTGATAAGAATTAACTTCAAGAACTCTTAACCAAACAATTTGAAATGCAAGATGGCATTCTTAAAATATTAAAAGAGGAAAAAAAAGAATAAACAATGGTTAATCTTCTCAAACTATAGATCAACTAGTTGAAAATGATACTACGGGGGAAACTATATCTCAAAAACCCCTATAGTAGTCCAACCTACCTCTATGCCACCAGTTACAACTAGTACATCCCTATCTCCTGATGTGGTAGCCCTTGTGAAAGAGATAAGATATCTTAAATCCAAGGTGATAAATATTGAGTAAGGTGTCACTAGACCTACATAGGCTTTATATTTTTTCTCTTCTACATACACCATTGACACATCACATTGTTTCTACACCCTTTCCATAAGGTTTTGTTCAACATAAGATTACTATTTATGATGGCAAGGGTGATCTAGAGACACATTTGAGAGATTTTAATTCAACATGCTTAGATTATGTGCCAAATGACTGGTTACTAACCAAGTTATTCCCATGGAACATAAAGGATTATGCTTTATAATTTTTCTATAGTCTATCCAAACATTCAGTTATTACATTCAATCCTTTAGACTGCATGTTCCTAGCACATTTTAGTATCAACATTAGTGATAAGGTCTCTTATGAATAAATTAAATAATATAAATAGAAATCAAATGAGCATCTCATAGATTATGTGCTTCAATATGATACCATTTTGGCTAAGATGACTAGCCCCATGGTAGATCAGGAGTTACAAGATCTCTTCAAATAGATCCTTCTACCAACATTGTATGAATCTATTATTTTCAAAATATTCTCTTCCTTCATTGAATTGTGTCATACACTAAAGGAAAGAGAAGTAAAACTCATTTAAATGGGCAAACTCAAGTATACAAGAATTCTAAACAAAATAAACAAGAGTAATAGCAAAGTCCCATACAAGGTTAAAGTCAATGATAACAAGAATCAAAATCAAATAATAGTTAATGTGGCTTTAGATCCCCCTCAACATGTGGTTTTATCAGTACCTCCTCAATGTACATTTACCAATCTACTAGTTTCTCCATCCAGAGTTCTATAATAGTTATTACAATGTAACAACATCACTCTCCCTCCTATTTGGAAAGTTGACCCAATGAAGCCTCTTCCATGGGGATATGATCAACATGCATTTTTTTATTTTCATAGGGTACCAAGCCACATTATAACTAGATGCATTAGTTTGAGACATAAGATAAAAAACTTGATAGTTGACAACCTACTTGATATTGTCACTTCAGTTGAGCCTTTACAAGCTAAGACAAAATAGGATAAAGCTTTGAAAATATTATTAGATCCATTTTCATAGAATTATAAAAAATATAAAGGAGACACATCAAGTGTTCACCACATATACCATGCACATCCTCCACTAGTTACATACTAGGCATCTTCAGTTGAGTCACATACTTTGAGTGGTATGATAGGTATGTATGAGTTTAGGGTTCCAACTGGACCTTTGATATCTTTCTTAGATCAAGATATTATTGAGGATAATTTAGATTATAATGCACTCTTTATTAAAGAACATATTCATAATCAACCCATTCACAGTGTTCTCATAGATAATGGTTCCAGTGTCAAAATGTGCACTATTACATTATTGTAGCATTAGGGATATTTAGAGTAGGATATCATTCTAATAAATATAGTTATTATTGGATTTAGTTAGCACATATAGAATTAATTTGGTGAGATTTTACTTCCTTTACAAACTAATCCAACACATGTGGCTGCACATTTCACCATAGTTCCCAGTGTAAGAGTTTTTGATATGTTACTTGGTCACCCATGAATTCAATTTTTTTGAGAAGTACCATCTATAGTTCACAAATGCATGAAATTCATTCATGCTAATTAGGTTATTATAGTTGGTGGAGTTCCATATGAGTTACCACTACCCACTTCAGATCCATCTTCTTTGCAGTCACCAATTCTACCTTTTCCACTAGTTTTAATTTTCCCACCAATTATAGTTCTCCTTTGGTACATATTTAGACATAGTTGAGGCATCCATCACTAGTATAGAGGGTTCATACACATCTATAGCTTCAATATTCTAGACAGCTTCTAGCTACAATATTCACACCCAAATCAATTTCATTGAGATCTCATACATCTACACATAAAGCACATGTTTAGAGAGCTTCTCCTACTTCTAGATGGGTCCCTAAGATCCATATAGTTTCATCCACTTCTTAGAGTTATAGAGGGATCCCATAGTCAATTTACACTTTAGATATTTCAAAACATTTAAAATGCACATATATTTTAGAATTACAATCTCAACCTTTCCATCATGCTTCATGATCATGCATGATACTTTGTTTGATACATGCCACCATGATAGGGAGTCTCATCTAAGAATCATTAGTTAGTATCATTTCTTCTCAATCTTTATTGTACATAGCTTATTTAAAAAATACAAAAATAATATAAAATATAAAAACTACCAAAAACATTCAAATAACTCCAAAACATAATTTTTTTGATTGTATGCATCATCCATGGTTTATAGTGATACTACTATGCTAGATTTACATTTTATATTCTATGTTATTATTTATAAATTTATCTACATTACCATGATTCACTTGATCTTATTTGAGTGTGTGTAGTGACATCTAGATCCTTGATTTCTTCACTCTACCCATTGAGGGGGCATCCTACTTCTACATTCAAGACACATTGATATCCACACCCATTGGGGGCATCTTATAAATGACTACACCATCTAGGTTATGTCATTCCTACACCACACACTCTAGTTATCATGTTGGCATACATTAATTACTAATCTTACATAGATTACCATATCGACACTCAATAATATCTTGCACTTTTGTATTTCCTAGCATATACATAGTCTTGTACTAACATGTCTTGCATATTTTCACTTCTTACTTTGATTAGTTAGATGTGATTTCACTTATAGTATATACATGATTTCCTTTCCTGATTAGCATAGATTGATGTGTTTGTATTTTCTCAATTCTTTTTCCATGCCTTATATGTGTTTTAGGACATTTGCCAATGTCCTTTACTTCTATTCATGTGTGTGTCTTAGGACATTTTCCAATGTCCTTTAATTTTACTCTTCCACGTACCTATGGCCCTTGTGCCAACTTTGTTTGTTTCAATTATATGTGTATGTGGCATTTGAACATGCCTTGTTTGATTGATTTCTAGTTTGAGTGACATGTGCCCATGTCCCTTGATTACTTAGCCCCTTAGCCACTCTTTTATGCTTCTTGATTTATATGATTATTCCCTGATTACTTTTCTTCTTTGTCATGCCATGATCCATATCATGCATTTCCTTGCTTTCTTGGATGCCATGATGGACATCATGTGCCATCCCTCCTTGATAACAAATAATAACTAACATGTTAGATTCTAGGTTAGTACTTTACATATGTTATTACATTGTTATATCTATCTAGTCATACCCCTATTGATCTAACAATCTCTCAATACAAACCTTGTTATATCTTGAGATATCTTGTAAATTATCATTGCTTTATCATATATCTATGCAGCTTAACACACTTATAGGGATATTTATTGTAAGAGTAGTCATTGTAATGTATTCATTACCACCCTCAAAAGATGGGAAAAAATAGGGGTTTTGTCACAAAGATCAAAGATCTTAATGGTCAAAAAAGTAGTTTTTAGAACACTCAGAATAGAATCTAGACATTAGAATAGGTAGGCAATAGAGAATCTAGAATAATTACTAGGTTTGGCCCTATAAAATAGCACCAAATTTGGATTAGAGCATCATATAGTAGGGTGTCTTATTTTTGGCACTCCTATCTAGACAATAAAAAATCATTTTTTTTAGAAATAGATAGAAAAGTGAGTTCAATCATAGGTTTTTTAACTTAGTACAGTCTAGATTCAACATGTTTCAGTATAGTTTTTACTTAGATAATATAGATATAGGGGGCATCATGTGTGATATGATGGTTTTTACTTCCAATTTTAGATTATGTAGTTGATATAAATTCTAGATTAGAATCCATGTTTCAGACACTAGTGATTGGGGGCAATTGTGTGACACATTGATCCTCCTTTTTTAATTTCAATTTATTTCCCAAGCATTTCTTAGTAGTTGCATGCCTTACTCCATCTATAGGTGGTTGAAATCCTTTTTCAAGTTTGGATTTCATACAAGTTTAACTTCCTGAGTACATGATTTGGCTTCCACATAAGCCTATTACACTAGTTTTAGAGTGGTTTTCATACAAGCCTAATATCCATCTTTTGAAATGTCCAAGAGTGGCCTAGTTTCCATCATACATTCAGATATTCACACCAAAATTGTTATATAAAAGTAAATTTATGGGATTTATGAGCCATCTCATATGACATCTATTCCATATTAGTATTACTTCATAACTTCACTTCATAGGGCAATGATGGAGCCAAAGGACTAATTAGCCTTTGTATTCTTAAGCCACCTATTCAGAGGGATTGAACACATAGTCTAAACATTTATTAACACATGCATGATTTTTTATCTTCAATTAGTGGGAAATGATGGAGAAAAATAGACCACATTTTCATTTTTAAGCCACCTATTCAAAGGGATTGGACACACAGTCCAAACATTGATTGATACACACATGATTCACTAGCTTCACTTAGTAGGTGATGATGGAGCTAAAGGGCCTAAATTTTAATTCTTGAGCCACTTTTAGGGAGTTTATCACTCAATTATGTTCATGATATTAATTTTAGTATAACACACACCCAACACAATATAACATCACAATAGGTTTTGTATTGGTTCACATCCTTGATGAGGTGTAATTGTTCCTTTTTCTTCCTCTCTCTCTTACCCATTTTTTTGTAAATTCTTATTTTAGATATAATGTATCTAGTAAGGACTAATATAATATATATTTTTCACTGTAGATTCACACTTCACATCATGCTCTCTCTACACACATCCAACATCACACAACTTCATGAGCTTCACCTTTACAGGTAAGTTTAGGTATTCTTTCTATTTTTCCTTTATATTAGTATTTCACTTTGATGCATCACTATAATAAATGGGGGAAAATGTAGTCATATAAAATTTTAAATTTGATAACTTGAGTGTGGCTTAGCACACCTAATCCATAGGTCCATTTACTCTCATGACCCTCATAGGCATGTTTTCACTAATTCCCAATCATCTGTAGCCTCCCAGACTGAACCCTTATAGATCTAGATTACTATTTCCATGCTTAATCCATCCCCTTAGGTCCCATTAGCCATGGAAAATAGCACTTAAACTTGGACTACAACATTGAAACCTAGATTATCTTGTTTCTGGCACTGTTGTCCAAGTACATTTTAGCCTCTAATGGTCATATTATTTCAAAATTTTATCCTAATTCATGTCATAATAACATAAATTCATTTAACCCATGATAATTAAATCCCATATAAAATGAAATTCAAATTATATTTAGAAGGGTTGGCACTCATTTACGAGAGAGAAGCAAGAATACAAGCAAGACCACTCAAGCACTTTTTCTTATTCTTTGCATATAACCATCTAATCATATTTCAATATCATTTAAACCTCTACACTAGTCCCTAGTCATTCCAAGTAAACATAGTTTTTCATTTACTTGTATTTTCATCACATTTTTACACCATCACTTCAATGGGATAACTACATATCGCTTGATCCCTCCTTGGAGTATTGGTATATAGGCATTGTGTCTACACATGGGGTGTGAAGTGCATCTAACATATCCTTTACATACTAAACCCTCCTCTCCTTTATCCAAATTTTACATTCAAGTTCATGTATAAAGAGGACCTAGAGTATTGAACACTAAATCAGGTACATAACAAGCTTCATGGACATTTAGGCTTTGATATTTTATAGGTAAGGTCACACAGACCTAACGTACAAAACCCAAAACTATTAGATCACCAAAAAAAATTCCAAGATAGGATTAAAAAATCAAAAACTAGGGTGTACCACTTTTGATGCTCCTATCCAATCAAGAAATGAACTCTAGATTCCTATTTTTGATAGTCTCCCAAGCCTGCACATAGATTTTTAGAACTTAACTTAGTTAGAACAACAAAAAATAGATAAGTTTGACTTTTTCTCTCTCACTATTATTTTTAGAAAAGCCCTAATTAAAATAAAATTTCAAAAATTAGTAGCCTAAATATTATATATTATTTACTAATTTTATCTACTTAGACCCATTTATTATTTAGGAATTAAACATCTAATTTCCTAAAAATAATAAATCAGACTATAGTTTGTCATACTAGAATCTCTCTTTCCCTTATTTCCATGCTATGGGGGTCTCTTGAAGTGGTCATTATCACTATGGGGGTATTCTAAACATGGTCATTATCATTTAATTACTTTCTAAACCCTTTATTGTACACTCTCTCTTGATAAACCTAGTTGACAGTCAACTATGACTATATTTTCTTGCTTTGAATGAGGTGTCTATAGGTGAAATTTTAATATTGGATCCTTGTATAAAATATTATACTTGTAATTTAGGTCTTCCAATGCCATTTTAATTTCATATAGACCTATCTAAATCATACCCATGCTATATCAACTTCCAAATCGCTATGTTTCCACTCACTGACATGTTATAGTTGGCTGTAGCTGACCAATTTGGAGCAAGTAGGGGTCTTATAGGTGTGTTTTAACATTGAGATCTATGCCACATGGTCTAGGATCCATTTAAGTTCTTTGGAGTAAATTTAAATTATAAAATGTTTATGTTTCCATGTCTAAGCTCACGTCAAGGACCTATAGGAGTCTAAAGTCAACTGTATGTAAGTTCTCTTAGGGTAAAACACACCTATAGGTGGTAATGTAAGTCACAACCTCATACCTTCACTCCTTTTGATTATCTTTAGAACAATAGTGTCCTCATTACCTCATAAGATCACATATCATACATATATACTCCTATTAGGTCACCTTGGATCATGAGGTCATATGGAATCCAACATACTATAGAAAACATTAAATGTTTGTAGTGAATAAATGCCAATAATGGAGGCTTCTAAACATCATGTTCCTCTATCAAAATACCCATTTTATTTTTCAAAGAATATCCCCTATATGAGGGATAAATAATATGATCATTTTGATTCATATAAACTCCTTTAAATAATGCTATATGACATCATCAAAAGTGGCTAAGCCTCTATTTTGGGGTTTTAGGGAAACTTGTCCCTAAATTCAAATTCTTTCAATTGGGGAAACCTCTCAAGTTTGCCTACCTACCAATGTATCAAACATGATTATTATGATATCTAAAATATCTTATGACCTTAATAAGGGTATAAAAACATGTTCCAACATCTCTAAGCAACATTTTCTAGTATTTGTGGGTGCCACTTATAGGTGGACATTTTAGTATACAAGGTATTGGAGGCGAGTAATCAATAATGTACATGATTATGTTTTAAAAATATTCTCAAACCTTATAAAAATAAATTAAATTTATTATATAAAAATTTAATGGGTTTAAAAATGTTTCCATACTTCCATTCTAATGTCCTTAGTTTACTATAGATGCACACCAATGGTGCATGACTGTGCATATATGAGAATTTATTGTCATAGTCCATTGCATAGAATTAGAGAGGTATATATTATTTTTTCATGATAAAAGGAGGTTTTAATCAACTTTATACTCTTCATATACCTTTTATTAACATTATCACACTTCAAGACACCATGACTATAGATTGAAACTTGTAGAAAGCTGACTGTGAGACACATATTCTTGACTGCCACTCCATGAATGTAGCTACTAGAAATAAAATTTAAAAGGAGAGGGGGTAAATAATACATTGGATACATGAAACATAACACCTCACACTTATATGTAACCATTGCATATAAATAAACCTTTTGCAAGTGTTGAAACTTGACTACAAGTCCATTGGTGACATCAACTTGCAACTTGAGATATTTGACTCATGAAATAAAATCCTAAAATGATAACCAAGATATAAAACATTAAATGAGGAATTATAAATCCTTTATAATAAATTTAAATAATTTTATTTTATGTACCTACTCATACAATAGGAAAATTTGTAGGGTGTGGGGATTAGCTAGCAAAATAAGATAATCAACTTATAAAAGATGGTCCATAAGCCATATGAATATAATACTTGAAATCCTATCATTAATGTTAATATAAATAATTTAATTATCCAACACCAAGATATTTTGACCTAGAAGTCCTCCTACTAGCCATACCATCAAAAAACCTATTGACCAGTTTAATATGCCTAGTGGAGTGATGGAGAAGAGAAATGGGTTTAGCCTATTTTTGGAAATTAAAAATTATATCAACCATGGAAGTAGAGTCATGGAATTTCAAGGGTCACTAAATAGGATTTTCCCATGTGGCACTCTCTTTTATAGGCCATACAATTACTAAAACCTCCTTCTTTTCAATTACTTTCTCGATTTTAGTTAACACCTGCAAGTTTTTTAGTTAGATACTGACATATATGATAGGGAATAACATTAAGGACGTTGATAAGGAGCTTGTAACACTTTTATACCTAATAAAACTATAATAATTTCATTAATGACTCTAAAATGACCCCTAAGTGCCATAAAATGACACAAGGACTAAATGTACTATGACCAAGTCTAGATAACATATGAAATCACATATAAATCACCATGCCACACCCTATAACATGATAATAGACCCATATATAAAATTTTGGACTATAAGGGGTTGACCTATTGTGATTTGTGGTCAAAATAGTCATTAGGTTGAAAATCTAACCTTTCAATTCTTTGGATATGTTGTTGGTACACTTTACACTCATTGGTGGAGTGAATGGAAAAATGAAGTGATAAACAATAATGCTTCCCTTTCTTGGGGATGTATGAGTTGACTTTGGCAATTTATTAATCAAGTGATGTGAAGTGATGATGGTTTCTTATATTATATGTGTATAGACTCATGATGTTTCAAATATGCTTGAAAATATACCATAAAGTGTGTAGTGGTATAATGAAACTCAAAAAAGCACCTAGGTGGAGAAGGTGAGTGTTATTTTTGAATTTTCATCATAGGGGGTTGTGATTGTGAGGATTTTTTAAAAATGCTTCTTGTGTGTAGTATAGTTTGAATAAAATGTTCATATATGTTGTGTAATGTGTAGTATTATGACAGATGATAGTGTGCTAAGTTACATATTGTTATGTTTACTCTTCAATGGAATAATGTCAAAGTCAAAATAAGATTATTAATAATTGATTTATGGGTGGGGACCTAATATAAGGGACCATTATGGTGTTATAATTATTAGGTTTATCATTATGTATTTATAATTAGAAAGTAATTTGTCTTCATTAACATCAAACTAAGCTGAAATATTTACAATTTAGAAACCATTATTGAAAAATGTTTGACTTTTTTTATTTTAGAGGGAATTTTTTATCCTAAATAATGTATAAATTCTATTATTGGAAAATGAAAAATAGATAAAAGTCATATAATGTGTAAACATCATCATATTAAAGGGTGGTGACATAAAAAATGAGTTATTTACCCATAATTTCACTTGGAGAATAAGAAACTTTAGACTATTTATTCTCAAAGGACCTATTTTTGGGTATGCCATTAATTAACATTTGTAAAATTGAGATTGTGATATATGAGGATTAAAAAAAAAGATGTGGTGGGGTAATTTATATATATTTTATTTTAAGATAGATCTTGTTAGGCTCATCATTCTTAAAATCAAGGAGTTTTAGTGGCACTCTTTGAGCAAGCTTAGGATGAACATTACGACCTTGCAAGGAGTCAAAGGGATTGTCATGCCCAAAGTTTCACCTCATAAACCTAGTTAATTATGATATAATTTTTTTCTTCATTTGATTAATTTATTTAAATTTAATTATTAATTATTGACCCATAAAAATTCACAAGGAGATTATAGTACTATATTGAAGTAACATTAAACTTTACTAAATTATGGAAATGTTTCTTTATAATTATACACATGAAGAAACCAATTATATTTAAAAACAATTATGGAGCAATAGATTATTTTTGAATCATTTTAATTTTTGTTTCAATTTAATTTTCTTATATTTAATTGCTCTTAAGTACAAAATAAATAATATTTTTTTTCAAGTTTTCCATTTTACACTTAGGTACGATCATGTGGATCCTTATTTTGTATGTCAATATATGGAAAAAATGAGATTTTGTAATATAAATCTAAGCCCTAAAATATATTTCCTTAATATGCATAATTAACATTCATTATATTCAATCCCTTAATTTAGTTTGGAAATAATGTGCCATAAGATAGTTACAAAAACATAATTCAACCCCATTTCATTTCTTGAAGGACAGTGTACTAACATTAAAAGGTATCAAAAGATGTATTGGCATTTTTTTCCTTTTAAATATGATTTACTCTTCTTTAACTCTAGTAATCAACTTAAATAAATTCATTCAATAATTTCACTCAGAACACAAGACAATCATAAATAAAAATAGGTAATAAGTCACATAGATAAAGTTTCCATGCCATGGAAACCATAACTTATCTTAGTTATAATCAAACAAAAGCTATAAAACATCATATTTATATGCAAGGAAGTAAGGTCAATAGTAATAAGACTAATATTTCACAAAATGTCCTATTTTAATCCTATACTAATGATTCTACTAAAATAATATTAGCCTAAATCAAGTATTGGAATTAGCCTTAACCTAGCTTAAGACTTAGGACCCTATGTTCCCACATATTGGGTAGCCTATACATCTAGTCCTTAAAATTAGGGTTATATGTAGTTCTCCACTTGAACTTTTGAAGTGTCTCCTCCATGAGACATCATCACTAAAAAGGGTTGGAAATCTAAGTCAACAAAGGAAGAAAATATCAAAACTCAAGAAATATTTTATAATCTCTCAATTGAAAAACTCAAGACCAAACCACACACTCATCAAAATCCATTTTTCATAAACCATCTTGACATCCTAAGGTGTATAAACTTAACCAAAGGTAATATCATGAAAAATAGATACAAGTATCAATGGTTATGGTAAAGGAACCTATGCTCCTTTAACCTAACTAAATTGGAAGTCTTAATGATACAAAACTCAAACTACTCAGAGAAGTTATGTCTCTCAAGAGTGTCTTTGTAGTAGATAAAGTTGAGTTAGATACATCCAAGATCACTCAATATAGGTAAATTATAGGTCACCACCTAACCATTAATTAAGACCACACATAATAATCATCCACACATAATATGAAGTTAGTAAATAGGCTAGAATGATAAATACATAAAGGAAACCCTAAATTATGACCATGAATCATGCTAA
>JARHVA010001133.1:3532500-3635000 GCA_037957365.1 Torreya grandis
TTGCATTTTAGGACAACCAAGAATGATTGCATGAAATATTATTTTAGATTAAAAAATATGATCATGGATAATGTTAGAAACACCATCATTAGTAGCATGCATAATTTTTTAGGTTTTAGGAGCATTCAAATGTTTTATTTGGTTGAGTAATCTCAAATTAGTTCATGAAATGGTCTTGTATTTTAGCTTGTTTAAATGCTTCCTCCAATGTATTAGGAGAGAAGGACCTAAAATTGTATTGTAAATTAACTCTAAATAATTTGGAAAGCATTTAAAGAGTCTTACCATTGTCATTCTATGATTTAATTTATAATGAAAATGTGGGCAGACTCATTTTTTGAATTATTATAATTGATGAAGTTATCCAAGTTGTCTTCAATTAAGTCATGATATTAGAATTATTAAATTAATGAATTAACCAAGTCTTATATTTTGATAATAGAGTTAGGATTGAGTTGATTTAACCACTCTAAAATATCAATAACTAAGGATTTTTCTAGTATATTGGTTATTGAATAGGTGTTAGATTTAAGCCAAAATCTGTAACGATTTCCCAAGACATTGAGATGCAAATTAGGGTTAATGGATCCATCATAAATGATGTTTGGAGTGATTATATCAATGTACATGGCTGTAATGTAAGGTGTTAAGGGTTTATTTTGTAAATTTTGAATTCCTTTATTTAAATTGGGTGGTTGTGGGATTTGGTTCCCAAGATAATACTTAAGGGGGGAGGCTAGGGCATTGATATGGAATCCACCACTAGATTTTTTATGGCTATTTTGACACTTGAAGAAGTTGAATTTAAATTTTCATGAATTTTTTGAAACCAAATGTTTGCATGTGGGCCATTTATTCCAAGAGTTTCATGATACTATGAGTGATATTTGTTGAAGGGTATTATATTGATCAATTTTATTGTGTAGCATGGATAACATGATAGGTGTTATTGAACAGAGGGGCACTAGTAATAACACTTGTGATGGTTGTATTTATATTATGGATTATGAAGGAAGAATGGATATATAGATTAAATGAATGATTTACCATAACACATGAGAAAACACTAGACCTAGGAGAAGTTTTCAAGAAAATAGGAACTATAATGGATTGAATTTATTTGTGTGACTTTCTTGCATAGCTAGAAAATTTGGCATTTGGGGAGTAAGATAGTTTTTTTTATATTTTGTTCTCCATATGATTATAATTATTTATGAGTGTAGATACTAAAATTTGGTCTTTAGTACTTAAAATTGACAATATTGACATGCATTTAACACACATGACTTGAGCACCCAAATAAGGTCTTATTTTTCCATCCTCCCACACTTGCATGCTATCTTATGAGTCAAGCCTTCCATTATGTTGATATAAATATATAAGAAACTCATTGTATAATTTAAAATTACTTCTTTAAAAAACATCCCTAGAATCTAAAAGTAGTCCACCTTTACACAAGTCAATTTTGGTATTTATAATCATTATCACCAATCAATAAAACATGCACCGGTAAGAACTGGCCCTCTCTAAGAAATGAATATTTTATAAAATAAAACACATATTAGGGATGAAACATAAACATATGATATTTTTGGCATGATTAATTATTCAAATGGATCCATATATAAATAAATAAGGGTCTTATTCAAAAGCATTTTCCACTTATCTATGATACATATATATACCATTTCACACTAAACAAATAAGCCCTATTATTTATAATTTGCATACCTATCACTAGGATAAATAATAATCCAAGTTTGAATAACCAAAAATATAGGTCAAATTAATCATTTAAAAGTATGCCAATCATCAGTTGCATACACATTGTGAAATATCACAATTACATAATCACACTAGTTGGGAGAAGTACACTTAGCTTAATTTTCATCCATAGAGTATTGTATACGTAGATAGTGGAAAATCATAAGACATGGGTGATTGAGGTTACATAAAACCATTACACTTCTTAAATTTTTTAAGGTTTCTATCCCTCACAATCACATATAGGGTTATAAGGCAAAGGAGGCTAATTTATGGATTTGCATGTTTCAATAGGGTTTCAGATTACATAACATAGAACAAGAAAAGATAGTCATATGTGACCATGAAATCACTATGAATTTTTTTAATAGGTTAGTATTGACCAATATATTAGTATTGACTGGTGATATAAACTTGATCCTGTAGAATTAACCCAACATAGGCAACATATCACTTCTTAACCAAGTGTACTAGATTTGTGTTTATCCATGTTTTCCAGTTCTAGAACACAATCAAAATTATAAAATCAAACATAAAGATAAGTACCATGATATATTTATTAATTTTCATAGTTTATATATACGATTATCAAATCAAACAAATCTATACCAATCTTTTACATTCATGTGTATGCTTAAATGCCACATCTAATAATCTGAATCTTATTTTAACTTCTTTTTTAATTAGATTAATTTAAGCCATTAATAAAAATTGGGGTAAAATATATTGGTAAACCCATATAGATATGAAATATTACCAAAACCCTAGGTTTTACCTTAGGGTTTCATCTTTTTAGGTTTCACATTTTAGCTTTAGGGTTATTAAATTTTCCCTAATAATACACACTGATCATGACCATGTTGAAAGGAAATTATTGGTTAACAAAACTAATGAAATTAAAATTTTCATATTTATATACATGGATATTATATCTTATTTGGATAAACTATGTATACAATTGGGTAACTAATATCAAGTCTAAAATCACTAAGAAGGCTAAAATTACCAATGAACAATCCCAAACCTATTTCTCATCCTATTATTGTAAAATCCATTATAATATGCCTATTTTTACCATAGTATTCACTTTCTCACTCCTCCCTCAATATATAAAAGTTATAATAGATACCATCTCTCTCCCATTATTTTCACACATCTTATTCTAGGTTTTGTGGGCCATATTGTTAACACTAGATAAGATAGGGTATCCCACCATACACAGTAGAATGAAGGTAATAAAAATGTTCCTTATCAAACCTTCACCTCTCAAAATTTAGGGAAACCAAACTAGAGGTTATGACATCATTGATCAACTGAAGAACACTCAAGATGATATTTATACATTGGAGTCACTTAAAATGTCAATAGTCTAAAAAGATATACTGTATAAGTTGTTAAAATAAATAACCTTACCAAGTTATACATAACATGTAACATTTTACGTACTTATGAATACATTCAAATAAAACAAAACAATGAATTTTTATAAAGAATATTTACCCATATAACAAGTAATAAAGCAAAAACTTAATTTATTCATTCAATTTAAAGTAAAACATAACATGATCAAGTGTGTATTGGTAGATAATGGTTATAGATTTAAAATTTTCAACACTATCTTCCAAAATTATTGAGGATAAACATGGATATTATTAAAAAATTAGATCAAAAAATAAAAGGATTGAATAACACTCCATAAAAATTAATTAGAACTATTTCATTGGATGTAATATTAGACCCCAAATTAGTACATACTATTTTTCATGTCATAATAAATTTGTTATATTATAACTTAATTATAGGATGACCATGGATACATGTTATGGAATTTATACCATCAAAATTACAAATATTTATAAAATATATGCATGAATATTATTCCTATTTAGAAGCAATAGATGAGGATTTGTAGACACCAAAAATTTTCACACTATTGTTCTGAATGTCAAAGTAGCCCTTAACCACCCTAAGATGCTCTCAGGACCAATCTAACCCTCTAAACCATAACTGAGATCACCCACATTCAATTTAAATTAACAAGATTACCTTTCCTTTCATCCCTTTTTACCCCTTGGCACTCAACCACTGATGGTCAGGGTACATTGCCCGAACCAAAATCATGTAAAGCACCTACTTTACTTTTCTAATTATAGCTTGTCTAAATCTTGTTACGGGCCTTTACATTGAAAATTTATAATTAGATAGCCTATTTGAACCTATTTTCCACCTCTTTTTTGTGCCTATAAGAAGAGAGGATCCTATAAGTGAAATCCATCTACAATTAACATTAAGATCTTGTGCATCCAAGAGTTTCTTTCTTGTAGGTCAATCACCATCAATAATCTAGCAATCTAGTAATCATATCATGGAGTCAATTTATCATGGCCTCCATACCAATATTTTAGGTACCATTAATCTATCATAAACTAGATTCCACTAATATACCAACTAACTCAACCATCCACCCAATCGACTTCTAGTAAGATAAGTTCTTGTTTTTTAGCATTCATCTAATTTATTTCCATTTTCAAATCAACCTAGACCTTACCCATCTCCTAGAATTTATCTTATAAATATTATCAATTAGCCAAAATTATCAACCTAGATCTAGGCATAGTAACCATCAATGGTTGACTCAACTATTGATGGTCTATTCAATTGCTGACAGTCTCCTTGATCACCAGCAATCACCTTAACCACCGAATGTCATCCTAACTACTGATGGTCACTATGGAAGTGAAAACTAGAAAGATATTTTCACCTATTCACACCTAATCAAACCTAATTATTTATGTTACTACCTATTGATATATTCCTTTTAGATTTTATAAAGCATACCCAACCTTCTAACACTAGTATTAATTATTTTGTCACCAATTTAATCATTTCTAGCATATTTCCTAATAAGAATTCTTGTATTCAATTTTAGTACCTTTTGATTTATTAATGCAAGTACCTCCTATTCTATTTATAAACTTAATTTTTAAAAATGTGTGGATATATATCCCATAATGAAGCTCTCACTTTCAAGATCTAGCTATCACTAGGCAATCCACCCAACTATATATCTAACAAACAAGTTTGATTTAGTGATTCCTTATATATAGGTCATCCTCCCAAGCCAAAAAGGATATCTTCACAATATTTTGATTCAATGCACACAATATTGATCAAGTTTTTCAACCATACCCATACTTAGTTTCTTCTTTTCCTCTTTTCTATAATAATCAATAAATTCATTGAAACATTTTGGCATGCACGATGGGACCCTTGTGTCTCTACTTGGGTTCTTGTTTGATTACATTCTCTCTCTATTGTTTTCTCGTTAAAAATATATATATATATATATATATATATATATATATATATATATATATATATATATATATATATATATATATATATTGGGATTAAAATTAAGTGCATACATCATCTGATTGAAATTTTAGTTCACATAGCTTAACTTAAAGGCAATGTAATCTATCATATCTTTACTCTTTATTACACACACCTAAACTAAACCACTTTCACCAATTAAATATCAAACATAATTGAGACAAGGACCAACTAGGATTTCATAACCTAGAGGTAACCTTACCCTTTCTTGGTGATCCTACTTGGAGGTCATTACCAAGAGGAGGACCTACTCAGCTCTCTAGTTAAGTATAATCTTTGGATATCAATATATTTTGGCTAAGCCCCTGACACCCTTATTGATGCAATGTGTGAAGGGAGGGGGTAGGCCCCAATACCAAGCTATGTATTTATTATAATACAAATATATTTTGAGCACCTAAATAGAACCTAAAACCAACCATAAACTTTCTTTTTAGTACCCAATCTACAAGCCAACTTCTATCACACACCTATTTAAGGCATAAGCCAAAAGTGAGATTAATTAAAACTATAGGGATTAACATCTATATTAGAGTGTGATTTGATTTCTTTGATATTTTTTGTCTTCTCTTTGTTTGAGCAGTGAGGATATTTGTGATTTCTATCTCCCCTATCTCGCATGGTTCTCACTTGCCAACAATGAAGAGACCTTGCAGAGCAAAACCCATCACCAAGTAAACCTACCTATTATACCTCTTTATGCATGGACTACATTTCAAAACTATTAGAATCTCCTTACCCATCAGGAAGTCCTACCTTCCCTTGGGACATTTCCCAAGGAGATGTAGATTTTGCTACCTTTTTAGATAATAACCCTATGGCCTTGCAACACTATCTTACAACCACATCTTACCACATCCCATTTTAAACCCCATCTATAGACATGCCTTATGGTATACCTCCCCACCTCATGGGGAGTACCTCCATTTCCATGGTTACTACACAATTTTTGACTACCCAAACTTCATCATCAACCAAAAACCCCTTTGAGACTAACATTGAAAACTAACCAACCCAAACTACCACTGCCCTATACCTTCTACTCTTAACAACCACTCCTCCACTCTAGGAATGCTTACCTCTAGAAATAAAATCCTTCCTTTAACTACCTTCAACCCACCAACCACTACTCCACTTCAAATCCTTGTGGTGTCTATACCCTCTACCTTACCACCAATTAATACAAGGGTCACCACCCTTCCATCAGTCACCAACCCAACTACTGTTCCAATCTAACAAGCACCCCTTGGATCAACCTTTGGATAAATCCATAATATACAAGGGCATGCATCCACTACCCAACTACCTATCTCTACATAACATTATGTGTCTTCCACCCAACCATTAACATCCACTTACTTATATGTGGTAGCCTAACATTTTACCCACTATCTGTATGTCTCTAAACCACCACATTAATATGCATCTTATAACCCTTTAGGTACACAACCCCAAGATGACCTAATGAAGATACTTATGGATAAGATAACCACTTTAGAGTCATCCATCTTGGGTTCTCATAACATCTTATCATATGATTAAATCTGTAACGAGCCTATCCATCCATCCATACCTATTAATCCATATCCTCCCCAATGGGAACTCCAAAAATTCTATAAGTTTTAAAGTAAGAAGGATCACCAACAACACCTTAGGGTATTTAGGCATGCTTTCTATCTCATCACTTATGATGAAGCCCTTCTTCTTTGCACTTTCCCCATGTCTGTAGCTAGTTTGACCTTAGATTGGTATAGTGCCTTACCCAAAAATTCCATCTTATCTTTCACCCAACTAGATCAAACCTTCTTAGACCATTTTTGATCTATATCTCTAAGAAAGTGTCTGTCACTGACCACTAATCTATTTGATAGTTTGAGGATAAATCTATTACTAATTTTATGGCTCATTAGAGGAGCTTAATTAACCAACTATCTTTTTCCTTGCTTCAACCTAAAATTATAGAGATCTTCACTTGGGCATGTGCCAAGCATATATCATCTACCCTACATGTCCAAATATTTTTAACCTTTAATGAATACCATGGCACGTAAGTTGGAGAACTAAGCCATTGATGAAGGTAAGCTTAAGCTCAAAAAAAAGAACTTAACCTATAAAACCATTGAGGATTATTCCTCTAAATCAAGAAACTAGCCCAACACCAACACCAAGAATATGGGAAACACAAATATGGTTGTCCTAAAATCCAATCCTCCACCTTTTATCAATATATCAAATTCTTCTAGTTCCACAAAGCAAAACCTGAGGAAGCATACCCAGAATAACTAAAAGTAGTTTATTCCACTTAGAAAATATTATGCTTCCATCTTGGAGAAGTTATTAAAAGCCAATATCATTTAACTTCCTCATATCAAACCACCCTAATAATTTGAATCCTCTCATCCTACATCTAGTTAGTATAATAAGAATGATTTATGTGCCTTTCATAGAGTAATAAGACTTGACATCAATGGGTGCAACACTTTCAAGAACCTCATATAATCCCTTATTGACAAGGGGGAGCTTACATTGGATAACCCCAATGTACCATTGAACCAATCCCTTGATATATTCAGGTAACCCTTACCAAACCATGCTCCTACCAAGAATCAAGCAACAACATCAAATTATCTTACAACACCCATATAATTAACATGGTCCTTGACACATTCATTACTTAAGAACTTGTTCACCAACCCATTTGTCTTTTACCCTCTCTACTTATTGAGATAATATACTTCCCTTCCCTTCCTTTAGATACCCAAGTCGAGGAAATACCAGCTTCTCCCCCTCCAATTATCAATTTAGTGGAGCCACTAGTCACCCTTTTAACTGACATCTTAGAATAACTGACCATCACTGCCTCACCTTTACCTTTAACTACTAAGAAAACCACTCCCCCTTCAGAAATCATTCTCAAGGAGAAAATCCCTTTGTCTACTCCTCCCATAGAAGGGATTTCCATCCAAGCCTCACATCTGTTGATTGAGGAAAAGGATGAGGATACCATCCCTATGTCCCCACTTAGGCATCTATATTTTAGGTCTACCATTCAAAGGATCAAACCAACCTATAAACCTTTCTCTATGTTAGTGCAAAAATTGGAGTTTATCTCCAACCTCAACATGGATCAAGCCACCTTATAACAATAATTAAGTCTCCTCTATATTAACTGACCATAACCTCTAACCTTTCCTTGGTCAGACCATCCCACCACTTCTATTAACCAATCTCTTACCATATCTACCCAAATAACCAAACCCTCTAACCAACCAATTAAAACCCCCACTAAACCAATCAACCCCTAACCACTTAAGCCAAATACAATGCAAGTATCCAATCCCTCTCTTATCATCCCAACTAAGTCTTCCAATAATCTTAGTATCCTCCCTACACCAAGCCTTAATCACCTATTCATGAAAGTAAACCTAACCCCTTCAATCCTATCAACTAGGTGTCAGACTAAAGAAAAAAAGAGGTGAAATCACATAAAATATAGAAGGCCTAAACCTTGCCTCCCTCAAATTTTCCCTCCATTCTGGGGCCTCATCCCTCTACCTTGAGTAGGAAGCCAATTACCTCTACCAAAAACCCACCACCTATCTTGGTTATACCTTTATAAATACTCTTTAACACACCTCTCTTTACCACACCTACAATACCTAGGCTACCTACCCTATGATATTATACCTCTAGCTCCTCAACCTCCTTGCCTAAATTGAAGCCATCAACCAAGCATTCCACCTTAGCTAAGGCACATACTACCAAACCTATTTCCAATCAACCCCTTACTTCAACCACCAAAGCCAAGGATGTTATGCCTTTACCACCTTTAGTTGAGTCTTACTCGACCATACTTCATAGGTTATTATAGAATTCCTATTTATCCTTAGCTCCCATCAGACCCTTTAACCCTATATCTTAAAAACCCACCTAGTATAATGATCACCAAGTTTGCGCTTATCATAAGATACCTAACCACAACATAGAGAACTACAAAGCTCTCCAAACCATCATCTATTAGCTTTATGATGAATATGATCTATTAATAGATGAACATATTATGATACCCATACCAATCCAACAACCCACCATACCTACCCAACAATCACCCACTCCTCCACTCTCACCTTGGAGTGAAGATGAATCTGACCAATCCTCTAGCTTAACCTCTCCTTCTATCTATACTATCAACATGGTCATAAGAGCACATCAGAAGGATAAGGGGAAGGATAAGGTTTCCATTCATTAGATATACCCTTCCTTAAACTTCTAACTAGCCTACACCCAACTATCTCCAACTTTAACTGAACCTAAGGTGTCTATCTTAGGTACCTCCCAATCAAACCCCTTAGAATCCATCAAGAGAGCTATCCTCAAACAAATTCATCAGAACCCAATAAAGATGAGCTTGTATGAGTTAATATCTACTTTTACCCATCACTACTAAGCACTAATAGAGGCCTTAAAATCTATTGAGGTCCAAACTAAGGACCCCCAACCTATAGTTACCTTTTTCAGTGCCCTTTAGATTTCTAACCTTGTTACCTTTAAGGATTTGAAAATACCTTCCATCCACCTAGAGGATCTAGATCCTCCTATCTATATCAATACCTACATCAACCAAACTCACATCAAATGGGTCATAATTTATGGGGGAGATAGCATAAATATCATCTCCTCTCACACCTACAACCAACTCAACTTTACAAACAATGTCATGTCTTAATCTTTGACCATCCTTTATTCCTTCAATGATACCATGACCACTACCTTGGGAATTATTGTCCTTCATATTTGTATAGGACATCATACACTCCCTAAACTATTATATGTTTTAGAAAGTGAATTATACTTAAACATCTTGTTGGGATAACCTTGGATTCATTCCATAGGTTGCATTCCATCTACCCTCCACCTTTACATTAAGTTTGAACATGAAGGTCATGTCATCACCATCCAAGCTGATCCAAATCCTTTCTTGATAATAAACATGACCCAAAACCCTAATTATTTCCTCATATGCACATTCGTCACACCCCCAATAGCTAAAACCCAACCTTCAACCACTAAAGTGGATATCATATCTCCTTCCACTGATGAGGCATCATCTAGTTACTGTATACCTTCACAACAAATCCCTATCATAGAACCTTTGGAGTTCACAATCCATCATCTTTCATTAGGTTAATATATAATTTTAACACTTGATGCTTTCCTTACTCCTCATGAGTATGGATAACTTACCATCCCTTTGATTCATCCTAAGATGATAGGAGAAGACTCTCCTACCATTAACACTATACAGTGTTAGGATGATGATTCCATTCTCACCTACCTTGATGCCCTAGATTTTTTGATCCACAAATTCCTTCCTCTTGAGACCTCAACCATGTTAATATAATCCACCATGGATATCATCTTGGGTGATAACCCCCATATTGTCAAACTTGGCCAATTAGTAAATGCTAAAGAACTTTGGGACTTCCTCTCTTTCTTCCAAGACCATAGCATATCATTCACCTAGTCTTATAGTGATATCCCTAGGATTGAACCTACCATTTCTACCCATAACATATTCACTCATTGTGATACAAGGAATATCAAGTAAAAGCTTCAATACATGCATCCTCATATAGCCCTTCTCATTAAAGAAGAGCTTCAACTCTTCTATCTGTCAACTTCATTCATCTTATTGACTATGCCCAATGGGTCTCAAATGTTATACCTATCACTAAATACATAAGGGGACTAAATATTTATTTGGAATTTCATGACCTCAACCTCACCTACCCCAAGGATGACTTTCCTCTACCCAACATTGACCATCTTATTGATCTTACAGTAAAAAATGAGATGTTATCTCTCATGGATAGATTCTTAGGTTATAATAAGATCTTAAACACCCCTAAAGATTAATACAAAACTAAATTTACCACCCCATGGGGGACCTTATACTATAGAGTCATGCCTTTTGGGTTAAAAAACACTAGTGTAACCTATCAATGTGCTATGACTTATATCTTCCATGATCTTATCCATAAGATTGTAGAGGACTATGTGGATGACCTTCTCAAAAAATCCAAACTCCAAAAAGATAACTTAGCCATTCTTAAGATCATATTTGAGTGACTTATCCACTATCATGTCTATCTTAACCCCAAAAGTGCATTTTTAGGGTCTTATCAGGAAAACTTCTTGGTTTCATTGTCTCATTTTGAGGAATCAAAGTTGATCCCACCAAGATCAAAGCAATTATAAACATGATCCCTCCAACCAACCTCAAGAAAATATAAAGCTTACAAGGGAATCTTCATTCCATTCATCATTTCATCTCCTAGCTTTCATACCAGTGCCAACGTTTCCACCACCTTCTGAATAAGGATGTGTATTTCAATTGGAATAAAAAATATAAAAAATCCTTTGATTCACTCAAAGAGTACCTCTTATCTCCATTGGTCCTCACCCCTCCAAATGATGACCACCCCCTTTACCTTTATATCTCTACCACCAACCATTCCATAGAGGTAATGCTAGCTCACCAAGATGAATAACATAGAGAGTAATCATGTACTACATTAGTCACACTTTTGTGGAGTATGAGACTTGGTACACTCATATTGAGAAACTCTAATTGGATTTAGTCTTTAGAGCCACCAAGATTTGACACTAACTTCTTAACCATAAAACCTACATCATAACCAACATCAACCCACTCAAGTACATGGAATCCAAGCCATACCAAAACTAACATATGTCCAAGTGGATCATGCTCTTAGTAGAGTTTTATCTTGAGTTCTTATAATAGAAGTTGATTAAGGAGCAAGTCATTATTGACCACTTGGCTAAAGCACCTTCAACAGATAATCAACCTCCTCCCTTTGAGTTTCATGATGAGTCCATCATGACCTTTTCTCAATTGTATTTCACCTATCAAGTCACCATGTTCTTTGATGGATCAAAATGTCAATGTGGTGGGGGAACATGTATCATCTTTATCCCCTTGTATCAACCTCTCCCTTTGTCCTTCAATCTTGATTTTGAATGCACCAACAACATGGATAAGTATGAAGCTCTAGTAATAGACCTTCAAAATACCTTAGCCATAGGAGTCAAAATAATTAATATCTTTACTAACTCCCAACTTATGATTAATCAAATAAATGGCCCTTACCAATGTAAGAATGATGTTCTATAGTAGTACAAACAACTTTTTGATGAATGCCTACCATCATTTGAGTACTACTACATCTAATCAACCCCATGATCTACTAATAAGTTTTATGATACCATAACATTCCTCACCTCATAGATCTTATCTGCACCCTTAGAATTTAATGTCTATTTTTATCCATATACTTACCTAGCCTTCTTATGTCAAACTAGATTCTCCCACCATTCTCAATGTGAAAGAAATCCAACCTAACCTTTAGTATCAATAAACCTTTGAGTATCTTAACCATGGTATAGTTCCTTTTGGCCTCTCTAAGAATGATCAAAGAGTGTTTGTTCATAATACCTCTTATTATACCATTATGGGAGGAATTATTTATAAACACAGATTTGATGGCCTCCTCTTCTATTACCTATGTATTTAAGAAGCCTCCCATGCTATCAAGGAAATACATGATGGTATCTATGGGGGATACTTTAGTGGCTTAATTATAGCTAAGTTCATCCTCCACCTTGGCTATTATTATCCTACCCTTAACTAGTACTACTATGATTATGTGAAAAAGTGTGTTAAGTGCCAATAACATTCTAATTTGCATCAAACACTTAGCCATAGCCTTTGCATCTCTACCAATTTTTGGTCCTTTTCATAAAGCAATCTAGAACTTATTGGGGAAATTAATTACCATTACTCATAATGACACCATTCCATCATCACCACAACTAAGTAATTTACCAAGTGGGTAGAGGCTATTCCTCTAGTCTCAACCAAAATAGAGAAGATTATTGACTTTATAAATAATCACATAATCTACCACTTTGATGTTCCTCATAAGATTATCACTAACAATGGTAAGTCCTTTAAGAACAAGCAAGTCTAGGGTCTATGTGATGCATTTAGCCTTAAGTTAAGTTTATCCTTGCCCTATCACTCTTAAGATAATAGACAAGCAAAAGCCTCTAATAAAACTCTTAATAACATGCTAACTAAAATGGTCAATGTATCTAGTTAGAATTAGCATTTATACATCCCTTTCACCTTGTGGGTATATCATACTAGTATTAGAACCCCTATAGGTGCTACCCTATTTTATTTTATGTTTGGAGTAGAGGATATCTTGCCTCTTGAAATATAAATACCTTATCTTTGCATATCTTTTCAAGAGCTCATTTTTGAGAGTGAGTATCACCATCTAGCCTATCTTGAGCTACTTGATGATCATTTCCTAGCATCCCTCACCTATATTCATGTCTACTAAGAGAATATAAAGAATGCTTATAACAAGCACCTTAAAGTTCTAAAATTAAATATTGGAGACCTCATCCTAAAGGAAAATAAACATGTCACTAATATGAAAAAAAGCAAGTAGGGGAAGTTTTATTTTAATTGGCTTGGACCTTATATCATAATGCACAAGTATGGATCAATAACTTATCAACTATCTTCCCTCAAAGGCCACCTAGAACCTAAGACCCTCAATGCTTTGTATTTGTGTCCATTCTTTTGTTAGGAAGGATCAAGTTCACATTTTTTTAACTTAAGCTCATCCCTTGTTATCTACCCAAATTTATCCTCCTATTTTAGGGGCAATCGATTAAAAATGAATAATGTGATTATCCATCATAGTCATAGCCTAATCTTGAATAATAGGTATACCATGGCTCTACTAATGAATGGTTCTTATGGTACTTTCCACCACTTTCAAGATAGATCCCCATGATCATTGTCACATAAACCTATTTACACCTAACCAACCCTCTTATGCTCTTAGTTTTGCCTCCATGAAGGTAAATCACTAAGTCAACCTAAACAAGTCTATGTCAAGCAAAACCATAGAAAAATAATATAATTCCTATCAATAGAAATCATGGGTCATTATTTAAATTTATATACTACTTCCTTGAAGGATAGCTATTGAAAATTTTATTAAAAATTACCAAAATGTAAGGTGGACTACTCCCTTGAAGGACAACTATCAAAAAACATTAAGTAAAGCACATAAACTTAGACCACTCCCTCTAAGTATGGATTAATAAGTAGAAAAATTTCTTGGAAGCTTCCCACATCAATTAGATTCCCATATACAACAATTGGTAGATGACCCATTATCACAATAAAAAAAAACATAATGATCTCAAAATCCATAATTGGCTCTCAAGATAACATAATATGATAGAAGATGCAATCAAATTTTACAAGTAGACTTCTTGTATCGACCAGTCTACATAATTTGGCATAGGCTTGTTTACCCTGGTCTTTCAAACACATATAATGAAGGCATACTAGTCTCATAATAAGGTTCCATTTTCACTCATCTCCCCTTTCCACTATATGCAAGGAATTCTTGAGATTACTTAACATTATGTGGTCAAGACACTTTTTAACCAACCAATGAATGCTATTGTAAAAAAATTGAAGGGATTATGTTCATTAAGCCAATCCAACTTCAATTTTTTTTTATTCCTTGTCAATGAAGAGTCACTATGCTCTATCCTTATCCTATCATGACTAGTTGATATTTATCTCTTGATTATATTCTCTATTCTCCCATTTAGTGTTATTTATTAAAGTGTCTCATGTGTTTTATGATATAAAATAAATAACAAAGAACCATATGCATAAGCATAACCATCCCCATTACTGTGCCATACATGATAATCTCCCCCATACCAAATTTCAACCTTTTTTAGATTACCCTTCCCCAACCAACCATTAGACCACGTGCACCTTGATGTTGGCCATTTTTGACCCAAACTATCATAGGTCTTGTAATGACCTTGTGTGGTCTTTTTGACCACACTGACCATGTTTACCATGTTGACCATTTGAAATTACACAACCTAGTGCATAACTAGACCATTTGTGTTTTTCATGGAAAATCTTCCTAACTTAGATACCTATGAGAACACCAACCCTATCTAGAGGACTTGATAGAGTAACTCAATCAGCTATTACCAACATGATGGCCTAGTTACCCCATTACCAGTTCTTCTAGAACCAAACTTATTTTTACCAACATTAGAAACCTTAGTCTATGTATGATCTTAGCTATCATACTTAGTCATATTTTGTGTAAACATTTTCATCATAAATTTCCAACTACCTTTTGTCACCACCTAGTGCCTTACTATGACTGCTTATCAAACCTTGACTCCATTCTTCACCACATCGACTCATAGTTTGAGGGAGGAACACCTCCTCCCATACTTGAGGTAATTAGACCTTTGAATAACCTTAGTTTTTATTTTTCATCTTATTAAATTCAAATCCACATAATAAAAAGGGCAAAATATAGACACCAAAAATTTGCACACTACAATTTTGAATGTTGAAGTAGCCATTGACCACCCTAGGACCCTCTCAAGACCAATCTAAACCTATAAAACCTAACTAAGATTACCCATAGTCAATTTAACTCAACTAGATTAACCTTGAATTTTATCCCTCTTTATCCCTCACACTCAACCAACAATGGTTAGGGTAACCATCAATGGTCACCCTGATCATTGATAGTCAGGGTACACCACCCTAACCAAAATTATGTAAATCACCCACTTTGATTTTCTAATTATTACTTGTCTAAATCTTGTTATGAGCCTTTTAAATTATGAATTATAATTAGAAAACTTAGTTTAACCTCTCTTCCACCTCTTATTTATGCCTATAAGAAGAGAGGACCCTATATGTGAAATCCATCTATAATAATCATCAAGAGCTTATGCATCTAGGAGTTTCTTTCTTATAGGTCAATCACCATCATCAATCTAGAAATCTCATAATCGTATCAAGGAGTCAATTTTCCATGTCCTCTCTACCAATATTTTAGGTACCATTAATCTATTAGAATCAAACTAGATTACACTAATAAACCCACTACCTTAACCATCTACTTAATCAACTTCTGGTAAGATAAGTACTTACTTTTTAGCATTCATCTACTTTATTCCTATTTCATAATCAACCCAAACCTTACCCATGTCTCATAATTCATATTTTTAATCTCATCAATTAGCCATAATTATCAACCTAGATCTAGACATAGTGACCATCTATGGTTGACTCAACCATCGATGGTCTATTCAACCACTGATGGTCACCTTAACCACTAATGGTCATTGTGTTAGTGAAAACTAACAAGTTTTTTTAACCTATTCACACCTAATAAAACCTAAAACTCTATGTTCTTTCCTATTCATATACCCCTTTTGGATATTTTTGAGCATACCCCAACCCTCTAATACTAGTATTAATTAGTTTTTCACCAATTTAATAATTTCTAGCATATTTCCTAGCAAGCATTCTTGTATTCAATTTTAGTACCTTTTGATTTATTAATGTAAATGCCTCTTATTATATTTATAATCTTAATTATTTAAAACATTTGGGTTTATATCCCTTAATAATCTCTCACTTCTGGGATCTAGCTATTGCTAGAAATTCAACCCAACTATTAGTCTAAAAAATAAATTTACTTTAGTGTTTTCTTATCTGTAGGTTATCCTCCAAAGCCAAAGAGGAGATCTTCATAATCTTCTAATTCAACATGCACACTATCAATCAAGTTTTTCAACCATACCCGTACTTAGTTTCTTCTTTTCCTCTTTTCCATAATAAACAAGAAATTCACTAAAATAGGATCCATTAAGATATTATAAATTCAATCAAATGACTAATGAGAATTAATTGCACCCATAATTGGAATATTATACCATTATTGATCCATTATAAACCATTCCAATAACTCATATGAACACATATGAAGTGGATAAAACAAGTACTGAATAAGAACCAATTATAACACAAAAACCACTATAAAAAAACACTATAATTTAATTTAGAATAATGGGAACCTATTCATGACATTAATTTACTAGTGAATTTAGAATATCAAGATGGAATAGTTATATATTATTATGATAGTGGTGAATATGACATAAATATGGTAAATATAATAGATGTGTAGATACAAAATTAAACTTCAATCCTTATGAGGAATATTTATCTCATACCTTATTCACAATTATTGGAGTTGAAACATATTGAGATGATTGATACATAATATATAAGGACAAAAAATACTATAAATACATAATATTTTATAGATAAAAGAAAAGCAAAAATGATTGACCATGAGTATATCCTAAGTCTAAAACATAGTTGTAACACTATCACATAGCAATCCAAACTAAAAATTAAAATGAAGAAGCCTTGGACATAGAAGGAACAATATAATTAAGTAAATAATGTTGATATCAAAGGTTTTAACATTTCAACACTATTACATATTAAAAAACTATAGGATACACTAGGTACACTATTATAGTTATTACTTGATCACAATCTGATCATGTTACCATCTACTTGACATTGAGTAATGGGGAATCTTGTAAATAAAAAGGTGAAGTATATTTTAATTATCACAAAATCATGGGACATGATACATATTACGATGAAGCATTGAAAAATAGATTCAAAAATACAAGGATAAAGGCATTATTGTGAATTTATAATACCAATAATAATAAATAACATTAATTATCATAAAGGTGACATCTACAATAATGAATAGGAAATGTCACTGATAAGATTCATTAACTATTACTATATTTATAGTCATATAAAATGCAAAAATTGGTAAATTGAGCATGGATAATGACACCAAATCTATAGGTCCCTCTTGTTTACTCTCATGACCATCTAAGGCTTACTTTCATTGATTCCCATTTATTCGTGGACTTCTAAAATTCATCCTAGTTGAGCTAGGACCCTCTCTTTATGAATAATCCTTCTCCTTAGGCCTTGTCAACTCAGGGCAATAGTGCCAAAGTTGGACTATAGCACTAGACCCTAGGGTGTCCCCTTTTTAGTGATCTTATCCAATCACAATTCAAGTCTAGATTATTATTTTTCCTCGATTCCTCTTGTTCATTATGTTAGCCTAGCCTAGTTTCATTTAACCCATGACCAATAGATCCTTATAAAATCCCATTCAAATATCATTTGGAAGGGGTTGGAAAATATCACTCAAGCAAGCAAGAATACAAACAAGAACACTCAAGTAATCTTCCCTATTCTTTGTATATAGATAACCTATACACTTTCAAGCCAATTCAAGTCCTTACACTAGTCCCCAGTCATCTCAAGCATACATATTTTTAGCATTTCTTGCATTTCATTCACTATTGCAAAATAAATTCTTAAAAGGGGACCTACATATGGCTTGATCCCTCCTCTGAGTATTGGTATGTAGGTAGTGTGCCCACACATGGGGTGTGAAGCATGTCCAATGCATCTTACACACACTAACCCCTTTCCCCATTTGCTAAATTTTCTTTCAATTACTTAAAAGATAAAATTACATGAATAATTATGTTTACAAGGAGATATGTTGACAATGAGGACCTAAAAATTGGTACACAAGCTCACACTAAGTAGGCAAATAAAGACTAGAAAGATTAAATCCTCAAGACAAAAACACTGGAGAAAGATTACAGTGTTGAAGCCTAGGGTGTCCAATTTTGGTGCTCCTATCTAATCAAAAAATGAATTCCAAAATCCTATTTGAGATAGTGTCCCAATATTTCACACAAATTTCCAGACCCTATCTTAGTTGGAATAGTCCAAAATAAGCTAAGTTTGATTTTCTCTCTCATTGCTATTTTAGAAAAGGTCTAATTACAATTTAATTTCACAAATTATTAGCTTTAATTATTAATATTATTTACTAATCTATCCTACCTAGACCCTTTTATTAAATAGGAATAAAACTCCACTATTCTAAAAAATAACATGACATTTAGTGAACCTAACTTACTTCGAATTTTGCATAAAAACCTTAAAAAACCTAGAGTAAATTCCTAGCTGATTTTCCCATTAATTTTTGAATTTTTTATTGAATATTAAAATAAAAAATTCCTTTCAAATTTTAAAATTTTGTAGTAAATTTTAAAATAAATTTATTTCAAACCCTAGTTGCATACACTAGGTCCCATTATTTTTCCAACATTAATTCAATAATTTCTTGATTATTTACTTGCACATATAAATTATAAATTTATATCAAATTTTAAAATTTTGTAGTAAATTTTAAAATAAATTTTTTCAAACCCTAATTGTATCAACTAGCTCCCAATAAATTTCCAATCATTTTTTGAATTTTTAGTTGCATATTAAAATAAAAAAATCACTTCAAATTTCAAAAATTCTTAGTAATTTCAAAAAATTATTTTTTCTAAAAACCCTAGTTACATTTACTAGGCCCCATTAAATCAATAAATTTCTCATAAACTATTGAATTTTTTAATGAAGACTTAACTCAAAAATTCATTTTCAATTTCAAAAATTCATAGGATTTTGGAATTTTTTTTAAAAAAATCCCTAGCTGCATGTACTAGCTCTTATTTTTCTTCTTGAGGTATCACCTTACATGTTTGGGAGCTCCAAATCATTTATGTGCATATTTTACTTCCTTATTTAGATTATATCAGTTTAATATTTTTTACTATTATCTAAGTTGTTTTCCTTATTCCACCTAAGTTCCTTGCATCTCTTATTTCAAGATGAAGTGCAAGACTTAGTGGCAATCCTCCCAAATTCACCCAAATTCCTTCACTATGACCATTCACCATGGAAAAACAACCAACTCAATTTCCTTTTATAAATCCTACACATCTATATTACACAAATTTTCATGAGGATAACTCTGATAATGAGCACTATGAAAATAATAATGATGATGAACACACCGATGCTCATGCTCCACCACATTAGACTACTGATCCACTTCCACCTATTATTGATAATGAAGTTATCTTCAACAAAGATTTGATTTTACAAAGTTTTAGGAAAAAGACTCAAGGAACAACCCTAAGACCATGCTCTTATCTTGCAATCTATCATGGAAATTAAAAAGGATAAGCAAGTTGAGTCTTCCATTCCTTCAGAGAAACTAATTAAAAATGACACTATGGGGGAAACTATGTCTCAACAACCCCATATAGTAGCCCAACCTTCTTCTATGCCACTAATTATAATTAGTACATCCCTATCTCCTAATGTGGTATCCCTTGTGCAATAGATGATATATATTTAATCTAAGGTGCTATATCTTGATCAAGATACGACTAGACATACGCAGGCTTTAGATTCTTTTGATTTTTTGCATACACTATTGGCATATCACATTGCTTCTACACCCTTGACACAAGGTTGTTTTCAACCTAAGATTACTCTTTATGATGTCAAGGGTGATCTAGAGACACATTTGAGATATTTTCACATAGCATTCTTGGATTATGTACCAAATGACTAGCTACTTAAATAGTTATTTCAAGAGTCTAAAGGATTATGCTTTACAATGGTTTTATATTCTACCAAATTAGTTGATCAATGCATTAAATCCTTTAGTTGACATGTTCCTAGCACACTTTATTATCAACATTGGTGATAAGGTTTCATATGCTCAAATTTCTCAACAAAAACAATGACCAAATAAGCATCTCATAGACTATGTTCTTCGATATGAGACCATCTTGGCTAAGATGACTAACCCCATGATACATCAAGAGTTATAGTAAATTTTCAAACAAAGTCTTCTATTGGAACTTCATGAATCAATCATGTTCAAAATATTATCTTCCTTCACTAAATTATATCACACATTAAAGGAAAGAGAAGTCAAACTAATTTTAATGGGCAAACAAAAGTACATTAATACATCAGACACAAGTAATAAGAGTAAAAAAAAAGTCCCATATAAGGTCAAGTTTAATGATACTAAAATTTAGAATCAACCTATAGGTAATTCGGCTTTAGAGACTCCTCAGTGAATAGTTTTGTTAGTACCTCATTGACATACTTTTTCACATCTTCCAATTTCTCTAGTTAGGGTTTTATAATAGCTTTTGGAGTAATATCATATATATCCCTCTTATTTGGTAAGTTGATCCAATAAATCCTCTTACAAATGGATATGATCAGTAGGCATTTTGTGACTACCATAGAGAACCAAGACATACGACAAATAGATGCATCAATTTAAAGCACAAGATACATGAACTAATAGATTCAAACACTATTGATCTTGGCAATTAAATTAAGCCTCCATTGACAGAGCAAACATAGGATAAAGTATTAAAAATCTTCTTAGATCCATTTTAAAATCATTAAAAATAGGATACAAGGGACACATTAAGAGTTCATCATGCATATCATTCACATCCACCACCAGATACATATAGGGTACCTTTAGTTGAGTTACATCCTTTGAGAAACATGATCGATGTATACAATTCCATAGTTCTAGCTAGACCTTATATCTCCTTTTCAAATTAGGATATCATTGAGGATGAATCATATTATCATGCACTCTTTATCATATATCATATTCATAATCATCCTATTTGTAGTATGCTTATTGACAATGGTTGTAGTCTTAACATGTGCACCTTGACACTACTATATCATTTGGGTTATTTAGAGTAGGATATCACTCTGGCAGACACAAGTATTAGTATTTTTAGTAGGAATATATAGAGTTCAGTAGGCAAGATATTAATTTCACTACAAGTTGGTCCTATACATGTGGCCACACCATTCGCTATAGTTTCTAGTGCAGGAGTTTTTGATATGTTACTTGGTCAACCATCAATTCAAAAAATCAAAGTAGTACCTTAAATAGTTCATAGATGTGTGAAATTCATTCAAAATAATTAGGGTGTTACAATCAGTGGAGTTATATATGATTTATCACTCCCCACTTTAGATCTATATACTAGTTTATAGTCATCAGTTTTAGTTTTACCACTAGTTTAAATTTTACCACTAGTTTCAATTTTGCCACAAGTTTTAGCTTCTCCTCTAGTTTTATTTTCTTTCCACTTTAGATTTAGACACAATTGATGCATCCATCACCAGTACAGAGAGTTCATATGCCTCCATAGCTTTAGGATTATACATAGCTTCTAGCTACAATATTCACACCCAGAGTAGTTTGAATGAGATCTCATATGTCTACACATATAACACATGTTCAGAGAGCTTGTCCTACTTATAGATGGGTCCTTGACATCCCTATAGTTGCATCCACTTCTCAGAGTTACAAATGGACCCTATAATTAGTTTTTACTTCAATTATTTTATAACATTTACAATTTATATAGCTTTCAAAGCCATAGTCTCAACATTTTCATTGTGTTTCATGATCATGCAAAATTTCAATCCTTGATACAGGACACCATGATAAGAGGTTTCACATGAGACTCATTGATTAGTATCATTTATTCTCAACATTGATTTTACATATTTTCTTCTACTTGATTATACATATATCAAATATTTCAAAATATAATAACAATATAATATTTCAAAACCCAAAAACATTTAAAAATGTCAAAACACCAAAAATATTTCAATTGTATGCATCATCCATGTTTTACATTGCTAATATCATGCTAGGACTTACATTTGATATTTCATGCTATTGTATGTTGATTTATCTACATTACCATGATTCACTTGATCTTATTTGAGTGTGTGTAGTGACATACAGCTACTTGATTACTTCACTCTACCCATTAAGGGGACATCCTACTTCTACATTTGAGACACACTTTGATATACATACCCATTAGGGCATCTTCTACATGACTACACCATCCAGGTTATGTCATTCCTACACTATACACTCTAAGCTATCATGATAATGTACATTACTTACTAGATTACATAGATTACTATATCAATATTTCACTAGTATCTAGCACTTATGTATCTCTTAACATATACCTAGTCTTATACTGAACATATATTTCATACTTTAACTCTTTCTTTGATTAGTTATATGTGATTTTATCTTTATAGTTATTACATTCTTTGTCTTCTTGCTTAGTTTAGCTTGTTAAATTGTATTTCTAGTTCTTACTTATCTCTTGTATGTGCCTTAAGGAATTTTCCAATGTCCTTTGCTTCTATTCATGTGTGTGCCTTAAGACATTTTCCAATTTCCTTTGCTTGTACTATTATATGAGCCTATGGCCCTTATGCCAACATTTATTATTTCACTTGTATGTGTGTTTGGCATTTGAACATGCCTTGTATGCTTGCTTTCTAGTTTGAGTGACATGTGCCCATGTCCCTTGTTTTAATGGCCCCTTGGCCACCATTGTATGCTTTTTCTTGTTTACTTTATGTTCTTATTTATTGATTGCTTATCAATTATTGTAATGCCATGATCTATATCATGCATTTTTTAATTCTCTTAGATGTCGTGATGGACATCATGCTCCATCCGTCCACCTAAAAACTAAAGTTTTTAGTTTTAATTTAATTTAATAACATTGCACATGATATTACATTATTAAATCTATCTAGGCATACCCCTATTTATCTAATAATCTGTCAAATCAAACCATGCTATATCTTGAGATATCTTATTGATTATCATTGCTATATCATGTATATTTATAGTTTAACACACTTACATGGCTTCTTATTTTGAGGTCAGTCATTATAGGGTACCTATCCTACCCTCAGAAGAGGGGGTAATAAACAAGGGTTTTGTTATAGATATCAGAGTTTTTATCAACCAAAAAATCCAATTTTAGAATAACCAAAACAACAACTAATCATCAAACCACTCAAAATAGACCAGGTAGATAATCAAGTTTCTAGAATAGTGATCAGTTTTAGCCTACGACAATAGCACCAAGGCTAGACTACAATGTCAAACAATAGGGTGTCTATTTTTAATTCTTTTTTTAAAATTAAAAAAACTAAGTTTTCTAGAAGTAGGCAAAAAGGTAAGTTCAACTATAGTTTTGTACAATCAAACTAGTTCAGATCAATAGTTTTTAGTATAGTTTTCTTAAAGAATCTAGACATAGGGGGCACCATGTGTGGCATGATTGGTTCTTACTTCCATTTTTAGATATGATAGTTGGTATAACACCCATATTAAAATTCATGTTTTTGACACCAGTGACTGGGGGTAGATTACATATCACTTTTTCTTCTTTTCTTTAAATTTTTAGCATTACCTAGGCATTCTCAGTAGTTGCATGCCTTATTCCATTAATAGGTAGTTGACATCATTTTAGAGTGGATTTTATATGAGATTAACCTCCACATTCCTAATTAATTTAGTTCTTGAGTGGATTTCACATAAGCTAAATTTTTAGTTTTAGAGTGGCTTTCATACAAGCCTAATCTCCATATTTTTTCACTTGGACAACATTGGCTAGTTTCTAACACATATTCAGCTATCCATGCCACATTTTTAGATTTATAGAGCATTTAGGGGCTTCAAAATCCATCTCATATGACATACACACTCATACATACTGGTATAAATTCATATCTTCACTTCACAGGGCAATGATAGAGCCAAATGGCCAACCTTCATATTCTTAAGCCACATATTTAGAAGGATTAGACACATAGTCCAAACACCAATCAACACACATATGACCACCTAGGTTCACTTAGTGGGTGATGATGGAGCTAAGTGGATAGCCTTTGTATTCTTGATCCACCTATTTAGAGGGATTGGACACACAGTCTAGACATTGATTAGCACATGCATGATCATCTAGCTTCATTTAGTGGGCAATGAAGGAGCCAAAGGGATAGCCTTTGCATTCTTGAGCCACTTTTTGGGAAATTGAGCACTTATCTCTATTCATGATATAAATTTTGGTACAACATCATCTAGAAAATCCAACACTACTCAACCTTACTCAGTATCACAATAGGTTTTATATTGGTTCATGTACTCGATGAGGTGTATTCATTCCTTTCTCTTCATCTCTCTCTTACTCAGATTTGTATGTTCTTATTTTATACTGCATATAATAATAATTTCTCTAATATTTGATTTTATTTTGTAGAATCACACTTACATAATGTGCTCTCTATGCACTATTCAACATTATTCAACATCATAAGCCTCATAGGCTTCACCTTTGCAAGTAAATTTAGGTACACTTTCTATTTTCCTTTATCTTAGTATTTTGCTTTGTTGCATCACTAGAATAAAGGGGGGACAAATGTAGTCATATAAAATGCAAAAAATGGTAACTTGAGCATAGATAATGGAATCCAATCCATAGGTCCCTCTTTCTTTCTCTCATGACCTTCTTAGGCTTACCTTTATTGATTCCCAGTCACCCATGGCATTCTAAACTTGATCCCAGCCAAGCCAGTTTCCTCTCTTCATGACTAATCCATCCCCTCAGGCCCTGTCAGCTTAGGAAAATAGCACCAAAGTTGGACTATAGTGTTGGAACCTAGGGTGTCCCTTTTTAACACTCCTATCCAATCACAATTTGAGTCCAGATTACAATTTTTCCTTGATTCCTCTTATTTATTATGTTTGCCTAGTCTGGTTTCATCTAACCCATGACTAATAGATCCTTATAAAATCCCATTCAAATATCATTTGGAAGGGGTTAGAAAATATCACTCAATAAGGCAATAATATAAGCAAGACCACTCAAGAAATCTTTCCTATTCTCTACATATAACCAACCTATACATTTTCAAGCCAATTCAAGTCCTTACACTAGTCCCTAGTCATCTCAAGCATACCCAATTTTAGAATTTATTAAATTTAATTAACTATTGCCCCAAGCACTCTTAAAGGGAGAAATAAATATGACTTGATCCCTCCTCAAAGTATTGGTATGTAGGCAACATACCCACACACGGGGTTTGAATCATGTCTAGTGCATCTCACACACACTAACCCCTTTTCCCCATTTGCCAAAGTTTTTTTCAATTGCATAAAATTTATAAGTAAATGAATAATTAGTTATATAAGAAGCTATATTTATATAAAGGACCTAAAAATTGGTAGACAAACTCACACTGAATAGGTAAACAAAACCCAAAAATCTTAAATCCTTAGGATACTAGCAATGGATAAGGACTACAACACTGGAGCCTAGGGTATCCAGTTTTGGTGTTCCTATCCATTTAGAAAATGAATTCTGGGATATTTTTTGTGATAGTGTCCCAGTCCTACATGCAAATTTTTATACCCTATCTTAGTCTTAACAGTCTATAATAAGCTAAGTTCAATTTTCTCTCTCTCACTAATATTTTTAGAAAAGGTCTAATTATAATTTAACTTCACAAATCAGTAGCTTTAATTAAGAATATTATTTAATATTTTGTCCTATTCATACCCATTTGTTTTAGATTGAGGTAAAAATAGTTTTGAAGGGGCCCCGAAACCCTGTAACAAAGAGCGAAAGAAAGAACGTCTAAGACCATAGGCAAAGCCTAAAAAACACTACAAGGAAGTAGCAAAAACATGTTTTAAATGGACCTGGAACCACCAGAGAAACATCCGGTCAAAACCCAAAAAAATAGAGATCTGGTAATACATCAGTCAAAAGATAACAAAAAGAAAACAAAGATCAGTGCCAGTTTCTAAACCAACAAGAAGGACCATATTATTCATCCAGTTCCAGTATCAAGTTCATGGCTTCTTTTCCTTTCAAAATAGTTTCCTGAGTGGTAGCCTCCAACAAAGCTCCTTTTTGTGTATCTTTCTTTCTAGAGCTTTGCCTCGTCCTTTTGCTGGGACCCTCTAGTGCTTTGGTCTCCTCATTGGCTCATTTACCTATATTGATAGCAGCAGCACAAATGTTGGATGTTACTTCCTCCATTTTCATTCTATTGTCCTTTATTAGTTCTCAGAGGTTGTTTTCATAGGCTTTGAGCTTGACTGGGATCTCACTTAACTGATTATCCATATTGTTTATTTTGTTCCAAGCAGCTTTCAGGGAATCTTCCAAAGTTTCCACTTTTTTCTTGAGATCCAGGATCTCCCTACACATCTAGGAATCAAATTGGGAAGAAGCCTCTGCTTTACAATTAACCCAGGTCATAGGTGTGTGTGTTTCATCATTCTGATTCTTCCCTCTCCAATCCTCAGACTTTTTATTGGGGCTATTCCTGGCTTCTTCAAAGATATCTTCGTGACTCTTTAGTTCCCACTCTTTGATTCTAGTTTGAATTTCCATATCCATATTTTGAATATCTTCCTGATCAGAATTTTCATTTTCGTTCTTAGAAGTTGGGTCCTCAACAGGATCTTCCTGGACAAATTCATCCTCTGACACTTTCTGGTTTTCCTCCGTGTCTACAGTTCTGTTAGCAGAATCCTCCTCTGTATTGATGTTATCTTTTTCAATTTCTTCAGAACATTCTTCATCATCACTAGAGTTAGTTTCCCAACTTTCAGTTCCTTCTTCTTCCTCCGGTTTTTCCTCCTCGGGTTCTTCAATTCTCTCCCGTCCCCTTTCTTCTTCTACATTTTTCTTTTTAGGACTAGGGGACTTGATTTTGCCTCTCCTGATTACACTTTCATTCTTTTTATTTCCTGACACCTTATTTTTCCCCTATTTGGGGTGCTTAACCAGAGCCCTATTCTTGCAGTAGCCTTCAATAAGTAGAATAAGGCCTTCATGGAGGATAGGGCGCATTTCCTTTTTCCTATGAGCATATAAACTTTGGACCAGGGAATAGCGAAGATAAAAGGGAAAAGACAAGCTAACCTTATGCCTGAAATGGTTGAGGAAGACAAAATGGAACTTGTGCACACGTTTGCTTCTTCCGTCCAGGATGAAGTACTCCCTTATACAGCTGAAGACATCCCTCCATATCCCTTTAATTTGGTCCAGCTCATAGAAATCCCCATTTTTGACCAGTTTCTGATCTTCCTCATCCATTTTGGGGAACTTACAAAAGGCCTCATTCGAAATGCTTGTCTGCTTGGAAAATTTGAGTCCATCCATTGGCAACCCTGTAACCTTAGCTATAAAATCCTCAGTTAAGTTTACTGTGATACCATGCAAGGTGACCCTTTCATCAGACCAATTTTTGAAAAAGGCCGTCGTGATATGCGGTTTTGAACCATGGAGTCTTTCCATGTAGCTCACAACTTTTCCTTTCTGCAGAATTCTCCAGACTTCATGTTTCTCTCTCCATTCTTCACAGCTCTTGGGTTCCTATTTACGAGGCTCTCCCTTCCTTTCACGTGCCATACTCATTTTCTTTGAATCCCAATTGCTATGGACTCTGCCCTGAAACCTCCTACTGTCAAGTTGATTGGGAAGTCGACTTTGTGTATGCTTTTTCAAGATCCGCTTCTCCCTCTTGAGGGCCTTACTCTTTAATAATTGAAATCCTTTCCCCGTGCTGCCACTCCTCCTACTCGTTATATTTTTATTACACTCCAATCTTACCTTCTTTCGCATGGGTGGCATCATGAAGAATGAGCACCCTTAAATCCACGTTCCTTTCTAAAGTTTCATACCACCTCACTATTTGACCTTCCCAGATAACACAATTAGCAAGTCAATCTGCAACGCCATTGGCTTCACGAAAGGTGTGGGTGATTTTAATATCTTCAATTTTTTTCAAAAGTGTTTTCATCTCCTTTACCTTATCCTCTATAGTCCAAGACCCAATATTCTTATTATAAAAAATATTTATAACATTCAAAGAGTCCCCTTCAAGCCACAATTTAGGATATCCTGAATCCACAGCTAATTTAAGGGTCTAGAGGGCAGCTGTAGCTTCGGCAATGTGGCAGTTAGATATAATAATGGGGATTGCGATAGCATCAATAACCATACCCATATGGTTTCTCAAGACACCACCACAACCAGCATTCCTTGGGTTCCCTTTGGCAGCACCATCAAAGTTACCTTTAATCTAACCTTGAGGGGGAACATTCCAAGTAACACCTGATCTGGGGTTATCAAGTTTACCAAGAGGAATATCCGTCCTCAAGGGATTATCCACATTGAGAGTAGAGCTTAGATTCTTTTGAGAGGAAAAATTTTCCTTTAAAGCTCTAATGATGTTCTGTCCTACCACCCATCCAAGAAGTTCTTTATTTCTGAATATTCGGTTATTTCTTTCCTTCCATATTCCCCACCAAATATGGGGAAGAGTAATTTTCCATAAGAAGAGGACTTCAGGATTATTTGAAGGGCAATACCAGCTTTTGAGAGAAAGTTCCACGTTTTTATGATGAATCCATGTAATGCCCCACAGATTGAGAACCTCCTTCCAAACAAGCTGAGAGAAGGAACAATTCACGAACAGATGATCTCTAACTTCAAGGTCTTTCTTACAAAGAATACACCTGTTAACAATATTGATTCTGCGTTTCTGTAAATTATCCAGAGTCAAAATTTTGTTTTGGAGAAGGGTCCAAAAAAAGAACTTGATTTTAGGGATGAGCCCCTTAATCCAGGCTCTTGTCCATAACGGTTTTCTACCATTTCCCTTAGAGATGAAAATGGAAGAGACTTTAAACTATCCACTTGGCTCATGGTGCCAAACAATTTTATCTTCTTGGTTAGGATATAGAGATATATCATTTAGGGATAATTGAATATCCTTGAGATCTTGATCGTAGTCAGTGAGGTTTACCCAAGTGTTGTTCTGCCAGTATTGATTAACCATTATTCCCACTCTTTGCTTACATCTTTATATAACATCTTTATCTTGGATTTCTTCCTGTAAGGGTTTTCCTCTTAACTAAATATCTTCCCAGAATTTCACCTTTTTACCATTGCCTGCTTTCCAAGAACTTCCTTCTTCGAGAACATGTTTTGTTCCCTAGATTGCCCCCCAAATGGTAGAAGGATGAGAAATATCTAGAGTAGTAAAGAAGTTAGGAAGTGACTTTGCCTTAAATAAGTACTTATGCTTCCATATTTTACTCCATTCTTTATTTTCCTGATAGACCCTCCATCCCTGTTTAGCTAAAAGGGCAATGTTCATACTTCTAATTTTCCTTATACCAAGTCCACCATCCTTGATAGGTTTGCAGATGTTATCCCATGCAATAAGAGGCATTCTCCTTTTCTCCTTAGTACCTGACCAAAGAAAGTTTCTTTGAATTTTTTCAATTGCTTCTGCAAATTTAGTGGGGATTTTGAAAAGACTCAAAGCATACATAGGTATGCTTTGAAGACTAGCTTTGAGGAGTGTAAGCTTTCCTCCTTGGCTAAGAAGATTGCCTTTCCATCCTGCCAACTTCTTACTAAATTTGTTGATAAGTCCTTCCCAAAAAGCTTCAGGGGCTTTCGACCCAAAAGGGAGGCCAAGGTATATGGAGGGAAAAGAATCTATGGAGCAATCAAGGATTCTTGCAATTTTGTTCAGTCTATAACCTGGGGTATTGGTAAAGAAAACTACACTTTTGTTCCAGTTTATCAGCTGTCTTGAGGCAGAGGAATACAAATTAATTGCTTCCTTTAGAATTCTAGCTTCAGTGACTTCAGACTGTCCCATGAAAATAGTATGTCCACAAATTGACCATGGGAGCAAGTTAAAGGATGCGAAGAGGGTCTCAGACCTTTAAATAAACCTCTACGAACTAAGTCCCTAAGGTATCGCCCCATACTATCAGCCATGATAATAAATAGAATAGGGGATATAGGATCCCCTTGTCTTAATCCCCTAGATGGATTGAAAAAATGAGATGAACTCCCATTTACCAACACAGCTATAGAAGTAGTAGATATCAAATATTTGATAATATCAACCACTCTTTGTTCAAAGCCAAAGGCAATAAGGCTATTAGAAAGGAATAGCCAATCCACCCTATCGTATGCTTTTGCTATGTCCACTTTCATTAAGAACCCCTCAGTGTTGGATTTGAGCAGTGAATGAATATTCTCGTGTGTCGTTATAACTGAGTTGAGGATTTGTCTGCCAGGAATGAATCCATTTTGATGATCAGCTATTATCGAAGGGATCACTTGGATTAGTCTGGTCATAAGAACTTTGGAAATTATCTTATAGAGAGAGTTACACAAACTAATCGGCCTGAACTGATCAGGGCAATCCACTCCTGCTTTCTTCAGAATGAGGCATAGAAAAGTGGCATTAATTTCCTTCAGCATCTGTTTAGCTCCAAAAAAATCCTGTACCACATTACTGACATCCTTACCTATAAGTTTCCAGAGCTTTTGAAAAAAGAACATGGGGAAACCATCTGGTCCAGGTGCTTTTTCTCCTCCAAGAGATCTAACAGCTTTGAAGATTTCCTCCTCCTTAGGTATAGAACATAACATATTATTCTGCTCCTTCGAGATCAAAGGAGGAATCACTCGTAGAATATCAACCTGGCTTTTCAAGTTGATGTTTCTATCAGCCTTCATCAGGGAGGAGAAAAATGAAATCATTTCCTCCTTAATTTCCTTTTCCTCTGTTATCTTCTGATCTCCTTTTTTCAAATGATGAATATGTGTTTTCGCTCTGTGTTTCAAAGTGGAGAGATGGAAAAAATTCGTATTTTTATCTCCTTCTTTCAACCATTGCACCCTTGATCTTTGTCTCCAAAAGGTTTCCTCCTTAGTTATTATGTCTTGGTACTGTACCAGTTGTTCACTTTCTTCTCTATGGGATTCTGAAGTATATCCATAATGCTAGATTTTTTCCTGGATTCTTATGATATTCTCCTTGATGGTCTTCTTTTTCTCAAAAATATTTCCAAAATAGTCCTTATTCCATTTCTTAACTTCCTTTTTAACATTTTTGAGTTTGGAGGCAACTCGAAAGAGAGCTGATCCCTTTATAGGAATATTCCACCACTCTTTTATTTTGCCTTCAAACTGTGGATGTTGCAGCCACATCTTTTCAAATCTGAATGGATGATTATTTTTTTGGTTCAATTTATCTGCTGTGAATATAAGAGGGAAATGATCTGAGCCTATTCTATGTCGTGCTTCCAGCTTATAGGTATAGTCTTTTATCCAGTCTGGGGAGATCAGAGCCCTATCAAGCTTGGCCTATATACATTCCTTGTTCAGTCTCTTATTGCTCCAGGTATATTGAATTCCTTGCAACTCCACATCCATTAAACCTTCTTTGCTAATAAACTTCATGAGATCAATTCTCCCTTCCATATGAATAGTATTACCACCCATTTTCTCATAATCATAGAGAGGGACATTAAAGTCTCCCATTATAATCCATTGCCCATACTGATCTTTGCTTCTGAGTTTTGAGAGAATTTCCCAAACCTTTTTCCTTTCATTCCTAATATTTGGAGCATAAATATTTACAACATACCAACTTTCCTTTTGGTCAGCACTAGTTAAATTGACCGCCAAATTTTTTTTACTTTCCATCAAAATAGAACCAGCAAATTGATTTTTTTCCATAATATCACTGTACCTCCCGAAGCACCTTCAGAGCTACTAGATTTTATGGTGTAATTTTTAAAGTCTTTGATTTGTTCAGCTTTCTCCTTACTCATTTTAGTTTCTTGAAGCAGAAGGAGGTCTAGCTTTTGCTCTCTAAAAAAATTCCTAACTAGATCTACTTTAAGAAGACTATTTAGCCCCCTAATATTCCAACTAAGAATCCTCATTTATTTTTATTGTTTTGGATACATTGCCGCAGAGTTTTTTGCTTTCCATCTGCTATATTGAGCTTACTTTCCAGTTCTCTATTCTTCTTTGCAGATTTTTTCCCAGGTTTATCTAAAAATCCTACATCCGGTTTAAATTTGGCTTGCTTTTTAGATCCTTTTCCTCCTTTACTCCTTAGAGGACTATTAGCTTTCACACCACCATTTCTTGTCATAATGTGGTTAGTATTGTTCTTTATCTCTCCTTTAATCTTTTGTTTTATAGAGTTTTTTCCACCCTCTTCCATTTCTTCTGCCTTGAGGGCCTCTTTCGTTGGAGTAATAATTTCAACCATTGGTTCCTCCTGCTTTTCCCCAAACTGATCTTCACACAAATCATCCTCTCCTTCTTCTATATTGTTTCCCCCTTCAGGTACTACTTCTCCTTCCTCTAATTCTTCATTATCCTATACCTTTGAAACTTGAAATTCTATACTTTGGGTGTTCTGAATAGGGACGTTAAACTCTTCTTCAGATAGAAGATCTGATTCTTTGTCCTCTGTTCCCTTCCCCTTCTCTTCCATCAGGGCATTAGAAATCTTGAAAAGGGGATCTGTTATTCCTATTACATTAGGGTCACCCGCTTCTTCTGTAGCAGTGAAAATAACCTTATCTGTGTGTTGGTTAACTAAGGCATCTTGAGGCTTCCTTATCTTTCGAGAGTCTTCTTTTACCTTCCATATTTTCTTTTGTTGGATCTTGATATTTTTTCCTTCCTGATCTTGATATTCATACCCATTTGTTAAATAGGAATAAAACTTCATTATTCCCAAAAATAATAAATTAATATTCATGGAAGGTGAATACTAAAAAAATGTTTAGATTGATGATAGCAAATATCACACTATATTTAGTGTTAAAGCTTTATACCAATTTGGACATAAAATTACATAATTTTATTTCATCCCAAAATGGATATCACCTCTTAGATATATATTTTACCAATAAATTGTGGGCCAAAGGTTCAATACACCAATATTAGTCATGCCTCATTATTAAAAAGTGCCATTCACAAAAGAAAAACATTGGTCATAAAAGATAAAAGCTATAGTAGATTCGACCAACTAGCATCTCAATTTATTACATAAAGAAAGTGATTATAATTCAACATGACATTGATGTGTACCATACAAAATAACAATCTTTATAAATGATAGAAGACACATTAGTGGACCATTTAGAAATAGAATAAGAATAAGCAATGTGATTATATAATCTCAAGGACAAACTTATATATGACAATTTTGATATTGAATAAGATGACCTACTTTTAGATATATAAATTTAGGTTACAAATATTTCAAAAATATAAAAAATAAAAACATTCAAAAATCCAAAATCAGAACCTAAGCATGACATGACTACTAGTTTTCACTATTTACATATGTTATTTATCACAAGGTTTGTAGATGGCATATATTTATATATACACATGTATTTTATGGTATTTATGTGTTATGCATGAGATACAAGCTACACATGGACATAAAAATGTTGGTTTTCCCTCTAACCAATAAATTCATGTCAATATTGGGGGCATTTTATTCCATAGATTTTACTATCACATGTTTTATCTTTATTTGACCCATTTACCATGTTGAGCCACCTATATTTCTTACACATGCTTTTCTAGTTACTCATTTATTACATAGAAACACATGATATGCCATCTATAGTGATATGACCTTGATAAATATGGATGGTATAGATTAATCCCTTGTTCTATGATCTATTTATATTGTTACTCTTTTATAAGATAGTTTACTTTGTGTGGCTATTGTGTGTGGCCATTGGCATTGCTTAATGTAACATCATTGATGTCCCTTATTTACACCATTTTTTATGTCTTCCTATGTGTGGCCTTTCTCCTTAATTTTTATGACATATCATGTCCCCTGTATGTGGAATTTGGCCTATGTGTGATAACTAACACTTGATTTTTCTAAGAGTTATAACATTGAGGTGTGACTTAATCTATATCATGAACTATTACTGTGTAATTTTAGTTAGAGATACTTCTATTACATGCCTCATTCATGCATTTTTATAGGCATGACACTTACATGACCTACATTTCATATGTTACATACATACATATGAGTGTCATTAATCCCTTCATTTAATCAACTTGATCTATTGATGTCATTCAAACTAGGGGTGGTGTCCAAAGCTATCTAAAACAAAGCTTATCATTGTAGGTCTTATATATATGATTGAAGGGTGGTTGTATTTTTTAAATATCTAATCTAATCTATCTTATAAAGGATTTGGTTATGCAATAAATAAACACACTTGTAGAAATAAGACACTCTATAATCTAATTTGCTGAAATAAACACACTTATTGAAAATAAGCACACTTTCTATAAATAAACAATATATTAAAAATAAACACACTCGCTGAAAATAAATAATTTGTTCATAATAAACTCACTTAGAAATAAACAATATAATGAAAGTAAACACACTGATTTGAAATTTTGAATTAATTCTTGGAACTAAAAGATAATCTCCTACATGTTTTAAAGTCTATATATAATTACTACTATGAATATGAAATAGATTTATAATTACTACAAATCATAAGTACATAAAATACCATATAAAAATATGTTCTTGGTTCCTAAGGAGAGTGGTCCCTTGCTTGCCTTGGGAATAGGAATGAAAGAAGACTCGATAATTGGAAATTAAATATTTACTCATTAATCAAACCAAATTACATAAATGTAACATTAACTACACTGTAATATTAATTGAACAATAATATATTATATGTTTCTCAATCTCTCTCTTCATCAAGACACAAAGATCTAATTATATAATGTTGTAATAAAAGATCCTTATATCTTTGTAGTCAATCTTCTCTTATCAAAACAAATCTAATTTTATTGGTTCTTCAAAATAAGAATTAATGATTTGGAATAGGAAGATCCATCTATTACAAAATCCATTACATATCTACTAAGAATGGCTACCTATATCTACTAGATCAATTTTCCTTTTCAATACTATAGACATATTTACATTGACTGATATATATATATATATATATATATATATATATATATATATATATATATATATATAAAGTATATTTATAGATTCACTATTTATAGTAATAATCTAAATAGTAAGTGACCAAAGTAATCTCGAAGTATAAATATTTTAGTTTTACAAGCTCAAAAACTAGATTGGAAGAGTCTAAAATGATTCTAGTAGAGTCCAGAGCAACTCCATAATAATTTTGGTAGAGTTTGAAGTAACTCCATAAAAACTCTGGTAGAGTCCAAAGCAACTTCGTAGCAACTTATTTCAAGAAATGTAGATGTTTGAAGAATTCCATAATGAGGTTACTAGGCTAGGTGGAATGCTTTGGTGAATGAAACTTGATCTTGAATGAGTCCCTAGCTATGGACTGGGTGAGTCTATAGCTATTGGGTGAGATTGAAGAAGTAGACTATGAGAGTCCATAGCTTTTGAACAAGTCCATAAATTGGTCTAGAGAACACTTGAATGAACTAGAAGAGTGTCTAATGAGTTTGTAGATTGAAAAATGTCATAATATTTTCTCTAGGTCACCTTAGAATATCATCAAAAAGGGTCCTTATTCTTTATAGACTATTGTATCATCTGTTTATATGTAAAATAGAGAGCCTAAATATGCAAAGAGTTAGAATTAAATAGTAGAGTTAGTTATTTAGGATATAATTACATTAATTTAAATAAATCATATATTTACTACACTAGGATTAGATATAAGCCTAAGATCCTTGTATTGTTCAGTCTCGAGGAGAGGTAATAGAATAAAAATGAAGAAAACTAGTAGTAATAATGAGCCATATTTTGGACTCATCATTTCCCCCACACTTTACCTTTTGTAAGTCCCTTTTGTAAATTTAGCTCCTACTTGTTCCCTCATAATTATAAATTCTAGCTTGAAAATGCTAATTGAAGTCATATATGTCAAATTCATCATCCTAGTGATTATCTAAGGGACTATTAAAGCTTTGATATGCTCATTCCATTTGTTTCTAATTATAAAATTATTCATCTATTTGAGGATTACACATATGCCATGGTGGAATAGGATTTAGAAGAAGTGGTGGCTTGAATCTCAGCCAACCCAATTTTTTTCTCCTCTTGAGTTAATGAAATAAATAATCATGTCATTGATAGATTTTTCCCTTTGTAATCTCTATCTTAGATTGGTTGGAGACACCACCTCTCTTATTTTCAATGAAATTTTCAATGTGTCCTAATGCCTAACATTGGATGTAAATATATCATCAAAATGTTATCTTATATACAGATCAAAGGAGAAACTATTATTATATAAAGCCTACAAGTAATAATCCTTAATGTTTGGATTCATTAGATACATAGTTTTGAAGTTAATCAATAAATTCTTAGTAATGGAAAAAGTAGGTCTAATACATAACTCTATAGTTTTGTATTTTTACACATATTCCTCATGACTATCTTTCCAAGCTATCTAATTTTTATAAGTAGAAATATCTCTTATCTAAACTTATACTAAATATAGATTGACCATGTATTTATTATAGTCTCCTACTATTAGATTACATAAATAAAACTCACATAAAAAATCTTATTCTTATGGACTGGATTCCTATTTTTTTTTAAAACATAGGAGGATCTTTAATGTTATGAGGCAAATCACATTAAATTCTTAGTACCTATGATGTATAAAACTATTCATGTAAATACATTCTATAAGAAAGAGAGGGAGCTCTACAAGCTAGAAGGTTTTTGCCTATTTGAAATGCAACCTATAGATTTGCTTCAAGTTTTTAAGTCTGTTATTTTTCTTGCTCCAATTTTTCTTTCATGGTCTATTTTTTTTTTAAATTTATTTTGTTCTTTGAGTTCCTTGAACTCAAAACATGCCTAATTTTATTTATATAGGTAGTCTACATGAGAGACAATAATTTGATAGGTGTGATCTTCTAAAGTTTTATAAGAAGATGAATTTTACATACAGAGTTGTTGTTGCTAATTATTTGGAGTTGTTATTTTAACAAAAAAAAAATTTCTTCTAATTCAATGATATATATATCCAAGAATTTACCATGTCTTCATCAAAATGGATTATTTGTTTCTCAAGCCTTTTATTCCTAGTCATGTTATCCAAATATTTATCTTTAAAACTATATAATCCTTGAGTCAAAGAAGAGTAAATCCTTATGTTTTGGTTGAGCTAAAATATCAACAATATCTATAGCTTGTTGTTTAATGATGACCTCAAAATTTTATAGTTCAAGGATGAGCTTCAACTTAAGATCTTCAATGGAGTTAGATGTTTTTTATTATTTAGATACCATAATACTTTTTCCTTTATCTAATACTGGTCTTACATCAAGATTTAAAGAATATAGAGAAAAATTTTCTTCCTATACTAAAATTTATTTTGTGAGTATGTTTTCTTTTTGAATAGCTACCTCAACAAGGATGTCTAGTGGAATAGGTTCTTAATTAGGGACTACTATTGATGAATTAGGAATATCTACTATGATAACTTCTTCACCAAGAGCTATTGTTACTATATAAGGAATCTCTTCTATGAGAACTTCTTCATTAAGATTTACTTCTATTATTTATACTATTGTTGGAGAAGATAATAATGGTGAATGTTTGAGGCTATCAAGAGTGATAGATGCTTCTGTCTCCTGATCATCTTGTGCCAAAATTAATCTTCTACATCTTTTTTTTATCTATATATGGTAATTAAGTTCCTTTATAGATGTATCCTCAATATCTTGTGATGATCTTATTATTTTGAGTACCTGTGTTGTGCTTGTTGACGAGATGTCCTTAGATTTAGGGTTTACATAAAATTGTGAAACCCTATGTCTTAGTTTTCATTTTGTTGGAGTCTATTAAGAAGTCTATGCAACCACATGTGGTTTGAGATGTATTTTAACATATCTTATTAGACAAAACCATAACCCTATAAGAGGAAGCCTCTTATTTTGTCTTGGGTATTGGTGGTTTGCTATAGGATTTTGAAATAGATGTTGAGGATTGACTAAATTTTTTGTTCTAAAAACTCTTCCATGTTGATTTGTTTTGATGAAGTAAATGATGCTAAATAATTAAATGGATAAGACCATGATGATGGAGAGGATTTGATTTATTAGTACCAAAATTTTGAATGGATCCATATAAGAATAAGGGAAGGTTAAACCTATGTTGATTATGCTTTTAGCCATACTTGAGGTGAGGAATGATACACATTTATTCACACACTAAAATGTTGTATTACCCTTCATAAATGAAGTATTTCATTAACCAAAAATAAATAGATTTCTAGGGTTTAGGTAACATTTGCTGCTAATCCCTTTTTCCTTTCCTTGATGGTTTTATACACATGCAATAAACAATTATTCATTTCCATTGGATTTTGTAATTAACTCAGAAAAATGAGTTCTTCCAAGTATTCTTTTACCTTCTCTAGCAATTCTAAAAATTTAATTGATGGTTGAGATGGAAATTATAATGTTGATGCCTCTCACTATAGTGGACTCTTATGTTAGATTGGTAATGAATTCCTTTACTAGAGCTTCATCATACCCTTTAAATTTTTGGAAAAATGATAGCTAGCCAACCTCCTCAAAATCTAGTTTAGAGATATTATTTATCATCAATTCAGATACAAACTTAGGATTATAATGTTTTTCATGTCTAATGGTGTCTATGGAAAATATCCAAAATCTATGGGGTTCATCAAGTGTGACAGTCAATGCCAATAAAAATAATAACATGCAATGAAAATGGAAAAAAGTAATTCAAATGGATATTTGGTTTGATGGTTGCTAACATAATCTGAAGAAATCATCATACAATGTAGAAGTTAAATGAAATTATCTTTAAGAAATATTTAATGTACTTCTACACTTATGAAACTTGTGTGCCATCAAACTTGGAAACTTTATTCAAGGTAATTCAAAGTGAGTTAGTAGGTAGTTTGTACACATGAATAAAGTTGACATGACATTCTCTTCACTTGCATTCCTTTTCACTTATGACCTCTCTGTGTCATCAAATGTTTCTATTAGTAAATATTAATTTCCTTTTGATTATGTGTCCTCTCACTTATGACATTTTTATGTCATCAAATGATTTTATTTGATTTTTACTTTGACAACATACAATACATCTTCTTTCCAAACCTCCTCTTAAACATGAACATACATGAACCAAAAGACTTATATTAATATCATGTAGATAAATAAAATTCTTTACTTAACAAATCATACTCTTAGCCTTCATTCATTTCCTACCACCTAATTTTAAACATAGAACACATGCATGAATTAGTGTTTGTAGGGATGTATACAAACAAATACTCTAGTGATTTGATTACCTAAAATAACAGATTAATTTTTACTATTTTCTATATATATATATATATATATATATATATATATATATATATATATATATATATATATATATATATATATATATATATATATATATTGGTATTTTTCCCTTGACCAACCATTTCTAGTTTTCAATCCAAGGCTCATTATTCAATGCATGACTTGCCACAAGCTAGTTTTTTTATCAACACTTTCAATAACATCCTAAAAAGGATTTTCACTATTGATTTTTTTTTAAAAAAATTATATTTTTTTATAACTTTTTTCTCTTTTTTTTTGGAAGAAGGACAAACAAAAATTGATCTCCTTATCTTTTTTTATAGAATATACCATCATTGAGTTTTTATCATGGAATAACTAGGTCCATCCATGAAAACTACTTCATGTCTGATGTTTTGAACAAATTACTCCTTATTGATAGGTTTTTGATATTATTTGAGCCTATGTACATTTACCAAAAAAGTTTCCTAATTATCATATATTATCAATAATTACACTGATCCACTCTCAAATATCTTTTCTATTTGATATGAACCTAACCATCTTTTCCTCAACTTTCCTTTAAATTGTTGAAACTTGGAGTCAAATAAAAGTGTATAATTTCCTCTTTGAAATATTCTTGCTTTGATGTAGGAATCATGCCATATTTTACTTTAATTTTGGATCATCTCTGTTTATTGTAAATATTCTATCCTTATCTCATCAAGTTTATTTAATTGAAGAATTCTATCTTGTTGTTACTTATCCAAATCAATGCCTACTTCCATTACTATTTTCAAAGTTTGTAATTAAAATTTAATGTAAGGTAAATGATTATTAATATAAAATAACTCATAATGTAAGAACATATTGGTTCTCTTCCAAGTAGTGTTGTATGTCCATGTTGTTTCTAGTATTCTTTTGACCTAATCTTTTCTGCTACTATTGACTATCTTGGTCAGAATATTCTCTAGATCTCTGTTAGTAACTTCTACTTGATTTTGGACTATGGATGGTAAGGAAAAGATTTACTATGATTGACATGGTAGACCTCCATAAAATTTTCAATCATATTAGACATAAATTATGGTCCTTAATTTGAGAATATCTCTTTAGGTGCACCAAATTGTTGCATGATATAAAAATATATAAATTCTACTACTACTTATTTATCCATGGTCAAGGCTTAGATTTTAACCCATTTAGTGACATAATATTTACCTATTAAAAAGTATTATTTTCTTTGAGATGGAGGATTATATTAACAAGAAAATCTATTCCCCATTTTTTAAATGGTTCTAAAACTATGTGTGGATGAAGAGGCATCTCTATTGATAGTATAGGGTATCCCATCCTTTGACATGGATCAAATTTCTTAATATAATATTTTACTTGCCTATGAAGGGAAGGAGAGTAATATCCTTATCCTAATATATTGTTCATGTGTATTTTTGTTGAATAATACCCTCCTCCTTGTTCATCATGGCAAGCTCTAATGATATCATATGCTTCATTATCTACCACACACCTATGAAACACATGAGTAGGTCCATACTTAAATAACATGCTATTAATCCATTTAAAATATGAAATTTATTTAATTAAATATTTTCTTTCTTTCCAAGTAAAATAATAAAAAAACTTACCTATTGCTATATAGTTGTCTATGTCATCAAACCATGGAGATTTTACTAAAAAACAAATAGTTGTTCATCTGGAATGTTATCCTTAGCTGGTTATTCACTACTTACATTGTTTATTTTAGAAAAAAAGGTCTATAACCACATTAAATTTTCTTGGTTTATCAATGATGTTTATATCAAATTACTAAAAAAGTAACAACCATCTTATGATTCTTCTTCCTACTATAGGTTTACTCATAAGACAATTTATAGCTGAATGATCTGTATATATGAAGACCTTATAACCTATAATATAGTGTTTGAACTTGTTAATGACATAAATTACAAGGAATTATTTTTCTATGGTTGTATAATTACTTTTAGTTATTATGAGATTTTTTATAATATAATAAATGACATATGTATGATAATTCTCATCTTTTTGTCCTAAAACTACCCATTGCATAATTAGAAGCATCAATGCAAATGTGAAAGGGTTTTTCCTGATTATGTCATCTTAACACTGATATAGAGCTCAATTTTTCTTTAATGTATTTAAAGGATTCTTGAAAATCATCACTCCAAATAAATTCACTATCCTTTACCAACAAAACAAACATAAGTGCAATAATTTTATTGAAGTCTTCTATAAAATGTCTATAAAAAAGCATTAACTAGAAAGATCTTGATATCAATTTGATTCTATGGGATAGGAAGGTTGGACATTATTTAAATTTTATTAATATCCACTTATATTCCCTTGGTAGAGATGTGGTATCCTAATACTAGACCTTGATCCATCATCATTAGGGATTTCTCATGGCTTAACGATATTTGGTGTTATTCACATCTAGTTAAGATCTTGTCAAGATTGTGTAAGGCTTCATGAAATATATCTACATGAGTAGTGAAGTCATCTATATATACTTCCACATAATCATTATTCAAATCATAAAATATAGCTAAAACTACTTATTAGAAAGTAGATGGTGCATTACAAAGATAAAATGATAAGACTCTATAAGAAAATGCATTGCATGGATAGGTGAAAGTGGTTTTGTCTTGGTCTTTAGTTACCATTGTTATCTGATTATACCCACTAAATCCATCTAAGAATGAAAAGTATTTCTTTCTTGCTAGATTATCAAGCACTTGATCAATAAAAGGAAGAGGAAAATAACCCCTCATAGTGGCTTTGTTTATATCTTGGTAATATACACACACTCTTCATTTCCCATTTTTATTTAGTACAATAATTAATGGAGAAACCCATTGGCTATCTAAAATAGGGTAAATGAATCATACGTCCAATAATTTATCAATTTTAGTTTCTACTATATCCCTTAATTCTAGATTTATTAATCTTTATGGGTATCTAACTGGTTTGTCCTAGCTTGTGTAAAAGTGATGGGTAAAAAAAATCTAATGATTTCCTCTCATATCTATATAATCCCAAGTATATACTTTGGTATATTTTTATATGACATCAAAAACTTTCATTTCTTGATCATGGATTGATTAGCTTTATGTTCAATATTTTTCCTAGTAATATCATAACCTATTTAGTGCTAGGATGGATAGATTCTACTTGTTTAAATTCACTCATCAAATAAATAAGAAGACATGGATGTGGTAACAATAGACAAAATGTAGTTACATTTTTTACAAATCCATCTCTTGGAAGAATGATTCTAGGTAATGGACAAAGGAATGTAGTTAAAAATTAGTTGGTATGTCTTCTACCCAATTATAAATACTTTATTACAATGGTCTATGGTCTTATGTTTAATCTTTAAATATCGAGTTTGTAGTAACAAGTATAGTGGAGTCCATAGTTGAGGGACTAACAGAGTTTGTAGTCAAGAATCAGATAGAGTCCATACCAAATAAATTGGTAGAGTCTGAATTGGATAGACTGACAGAGTCTAAAATGGATAGATTGATAGATTCCAAAGTGGATAGACTAATATTCTATCAAAAAGACTAATAGATTTTGAAGTGAAAAAACTAATAGAGTCTATAGCTAGGCTCATGAGGTCAAAAGTTTCTTCTAGATCCTATGTTAACACATCAATTAATTCTTTCATATGTCCTTATACAATTATGATGGCCAAGGATGAAATAATATCCTTATTTTATTCTAGTTCATTTACCTAAAGTGTTTTAGTGTAATCCAATGATGGTTTTGTAGGTGGAGATAAGGATATTTGTTTTACTTTTAGACCATTTGAAATAGTCATATCCCCTAATTTACAATCAATTAATGATGCTATAATAGCTAACCAAGGTCTTACCAAAATGAGGGGGTATCCTAAATTCTTGGTTTTAGGTTTTAACATGATAAAATATACTAAATATTCCCATGATTCAATCATTATAAATATATCTTCTATAATACCTTCTAGTTTAGTAATTGACTGATCAACCATTTGGAGAAAGGTGGAAATAGGTTGCATCCCCATAAGGGATAGTGTCTGAAGAGTTTCATTTGTCATGACATTGATTACTACACCTAAATATACCATAACATTGGGTATTTCTTTATTTTCTATGGTAACTATTATGACTAGACTTCTTGGGTCTACATATTTAGGTAACAATAATTTTCCTGCTAAAATATCAACAAGTTTACCATCTACATGTATGGTCTTTGGGTATTATTCATTTCTTCCAGTGATATTGATACATAATATTTTAATGATTATATTTAATTTTGGAATATCCCTAAGGGTTTGTAACAAGGGTAATTCAATGTTCATTTTTCTTAATATCTAAATCAAATCATATTCTTGCTTGGTTTCAATTTTCTTCAGTATGTTATGAAAAGGAATAAGTGGAGGAGCAGTAATATGTTCCTCTATCTTTTCTAGTACTTTTTCAAATTCTTATTTTTTTAATATGGGTTTAGGTTTATCTATTTTTTTATTTTCATTAGGTAGTTCAAAAATGGTGATATGAGGTTCTTGAATTATTTTTCTTGATCTAAGATGAATGTTTACAATTTCAATAGATCCTAAATTCATGGTTTCTATATATTCATTTGCATAGATAGGGGTTAATGGTTTATTTTTGGGGTTATTCACTAGTTGAGTATGCAATTAGGGTTGATTAACTTGTTATGTAGGTTAAGCTGTAGGAGGTGCTATCAAAGCTTGTTGTGGTGAAAACTTTTTGTGGGGGTTAAACTATGGATTGATATTCCATTGTGTATTTCCCCATTATTATTACTATGGTTTGGGTATCCATGGTTATTGAGGCATTATCCAAGTTTGAGGAATCATCCATTCTTGATTATCCCATTGTGGTTGTGTTTATCCCTACATAGGTTGAGGTTGCTGAGTAATCTAGGGTTTCATTCATGGATTATTGGGATTTCTTGGGAAAAAATAACTTTGAGTTTGATTTTGTGGAAATAAATTTTGTCTTTAGACATAATTTAGATCTTATATGGGTTGTGTATTTTGTTTTAATTTATTTTTCAAAAAATAAATATGACTACAATGATTTTTATCATGGTTTTTACTAACACATATCCCACATATTTCATTTTTATCTAAAGGATAATCTCTGAGAACATGTTTAAAATTTACATTTTGGATAATAGATGGATAAAGGTTATATGGTGGAGTTGTATTTTTCCTAAAGACCATCTAATTTAATATGTAAATGGACCAAAATATGAGTTTTTAGATTGGTAAATTCTTCCATCAATCAACTAACTTCATTGGGTTTGCCTAGTTTTCCTTTCTTGATGTTTAATTAGTACATAGATCTGAAATATGATGGAATGTTAATTTTAAAATGTCTCATTTACCCATTAGATTCAAAGAATCCCTATATTTATCATCTAATCCCTTAATAAATATGATTTTCACTACCTCTTTTATCAGTAAATAACCACTACATTTGTGGGCAAATGTGAATCTATCCAGATAATCTTCTAAACTTTATTATTCATTATATTTGATCTTGAAAAAATATTCTTTACTATACCTTACTCTATATTAATCTTGATATTTATCAATAAATTTATTTTTTATGTCTCTCTGTGTATTGATAGAATCACCTAGAAGACCCATGAATCATCTCATGGCTGCCTCTCTAGGTGTAAAAGAGAATAGTTTGATTTTTTGACTATCATTTATGTAATCATAAGTTTGACATAACACTTTGAATTTAAATAGGAATTTATTTTGATATTTTGAGGACTTACCCATAAAAGTTGGTAGAATTTATGGTGAAATGTTTTTCATTAAGGTTTGATCTGCTGGATCTATTACTATAGGAAAAGAAAAGGTTCTATCTTATTGTAATTACATTCTATTTTATTCAAAATTTTCTATGTTTCCTTGGTTATCAACCATGGTTTTTATTTATTCTCAACTTGTATTAAATATCCAATTTAGTTTTTCTTCTTGATCTTGTAAATATTAAGGTCCAAGACCTTTTGTTCTAGATAAAGGATCCTCATGATTAATTCAGCCTATAGGAGATCTCCCAAATGTGGTCTTCTTACAATATTTCATTATGAGGATGATATTGATTTTGGTGATAAAGCTAAGAGTGATTAAAGTGTTTTTATTATACTTTCATATCTCTCAGTCAAAACTTTTAATTTTCCTCCTCTGGTACCAATTTAAGATCTTTGGAGATGAACTTCCTTTAGAATTGTTAGGTCAATTCATAAATTATTTTTGTTATTTTTAATTAGTTTTTTAATTTTTTTGGTTTTTACTATATACCAATAAGGATTGAATTGCTAACACCTTATAGGTCCTCGATAATGGTGCCAAAAATGATGGGTGTCATTAATCCCTTCATTTAATCAACTTGATCTGTTGATGTCATTCAAACAAAGGGTGGTGTCCAAATCCATCTGTATCAAGGATTATGGTTATAGGTCTTACATATATGATTACGAGGTTGTATTTTTTAAATATCTAATCTAATATATCCTAGAAAAGATTTCCTTATGTAATAAAGAAACACACTTGTGAAATTAAGACACTCTGTAATCCTATTTTTTGAAATAAACACACTTTTTATAAAAAAATTCAAAAAATAAGCACACTTGGTGGAAATAAACAATCTACTAAAAATAAACTCACTTGCTAGAAATAAACAATCTGCTAAAAGTAAACACACTGATTTACAATTTTGAATTAATTTTTGGAACTAAAAGATAATTTCTTGTAGGTTTTAAATTCTATTTATAATTACTACTATGAGGATGAAATAGATTTTATAATTAATAAAAATTTTAAGTACATAAAATACTATATATAAATATGTTTTTAGTTCCTGAGAAGAGTGGGCCCTTGCTAGCCTTGAGAATAGGAATGAAAGAAGACTCAAAACTTGCAAATTGAAGATTTCTTCATTAATCAAATCAAATTACATAAATGTAATAGTAATTATGCTAGAATATTAATTGAACAACAATATATTATTTATTTCTCAATCTCTCTCTTCATCAAGACATGAAGATCTACTTATATAATGTTTTAATAGAAGACCCCTAGATCTTAGTAATTAATCTTATTTTAACAAGAAAAATCTCCTAATTTCAATGGTTCTTCCAAATAGGCAATTGATGATTTAGAATAAGAAGATTCATCTATTACAAAATCCATTGCATATCTACTAAGATAAGAATGACTACCTAGATCTACTAGATTGATTTGCCTTTTCAAGACTATATATATATATATATATATATCAATTACATATCTATTAAGATAAGATTGACTACCTAGATCTACTAGATTGATTTTCTTTTTCAAGACTATTGACATATTAATTATATATATATATATATATATATATAAAGTCTATTTATAGATTTACTATTTATAGTAATCCTATAAATAGTAAGTGACCAAAAAAATCTCCAAGTATAGATATTTTAGTTGTGCAAGTTCAAAAGTTGGACTGAAAGAGTCCAGAATGATTCTAGTAGAGTTCAAAGCAACTTCACAACAATCTTGGCAAATTTTGAATCAACTCTATAGTAACTCTAGTGGAGTCTGAAGTAACTCTATAGAAACTTATTTCAAGAAACTTAGATGTTTGAAGAAGTCCATAATGAGGTTTCTAGGCTAGGTGGAATGATTTGGTGAATGAAATTAGATCTTGAATGAGTCCATAGCTATAGACTAGGTGTGTCCATAGCTACTGGGCAAGTCCAAAACAATAGATTGTGAGAGTCTATAGCTTCTAAACAAGTCTATAGCTTAGTCCAAAGAAGATTTGAATGAACCAGCATAGTGTCCAATGAGTTTGTAGCTTGCTAAAAATTAGAATATTTTCTATAGGTCACCTTATAAGATCATAAAAAAGGGTCATTATTCATTATAGACTATTGTATCATCTGTATATACACAAAATGGAGAGACTAAACATGCAAAGAGTTAATTAAATATTAGAGTTAGTCATTTAGGATTTATTTACATTAATTAAGATAAAGCATCTAACTACTACACTAGGATTAGGTAAAAGCCTAAGATCCTTGTATTGTTCTATCTAAAGGAGAGGTAATGGAATAAAAAAGAAGAAAAATAATAGTAATAATGAGCCATATTCTATAATCATCACATGCCTTGATTGAAACTAATATTTTTATGATAAAATATTGCCCACATGGTCAAATAATATTACATGATCCTATATTTAAAAATGACATGGTATTGTTAATTATTATTTTGAGATGAGTGACTTACATGATACATCCCTAATATAAAAATGGGGAATTGTATTGGTATTGTCATATGTTCACAAGCCTCTATGAGTATAAAATCAAAGAAGAGTACATGTTTCATATATTTACAAGATTTAGATGGTTTATATATTAGATTATTTTATATACATCACAAACATTGGCATATTAATATAAAGTATAGGGACATATGTACAATAATATACAAGAACTTAATTTCATATTTTCACATTCACATACATCTAGGATATATGTTCTCAAATTAAGCACAAAGATTTAGGGGGCATGGTATTGGTTCATGCACATATGCAAAACATCATAGGTTAGTTGAATTGAAAATGTTTATTATTTCACTTCACACTTATCAAAAATGCATACATTAGTCTAAATTCATTCATTTGTGATCATTCTTTATTGTTTTTACATGGATAGAACTTGATATAATTGGATTAAAACATTATAATTAAATCTATAATCCATTTTTAGTGGTTAATTATCTTTTAAGTGAACCTTGCCTTCATTTTACCTACATAGTGATTTCTTTTTGAGTTTAACCTAGTCACATGGTTCTCTCTTTCATTTTCTTGCATAGTTATCTATGTTTCTACATTGTGAAAATTTCCCCACATTCATAAGGGTTTGTTCATATTTCCTTCCCAAATATGTATCTTTCATTCTAACAAAAGGTTTGGGGCATGATCACTCATAATTCTCCAATGCTTCAATGAGAAAACATCACCTATAACAAGATTAAAATGCAACACAGTTTGAACCAACAACATGTGTACTCTAACTCTTACTATTTCATTTTTTATATTTCATATTTCACATACACACATTAAATACACATTCATTATAGGTTTTCATGGAAAAAACTATATATTTGGAGTCATTTATAAAGATGAAAAGTGTGTTGTACACACTTAGGTATATTTTATCATTTTAATCTCACAATTCTATTACTAGAATAAAATGGGAGAATTTGTGAATACTAAAATTTGGTCTTCAATACTTGAAAATGACAAGATTGACACACATTTACCACACATGACTTGAACACCCAAATAAGATATTAATTCATCACCTTCTAACACTTTCTAACCCTTATGTTATGCTGATATACACCTAAAATAACCCATGTTTGTAATTTAAACCTACTAAATATATTACACATATATATCTAGACTCTTAGAGCAATCCACCTATACATGGGTTAATTCTAATAATTATGGTCATTATTTCTAGTCAATAACAACTCACAATGATAGGAACTAAACCACTCCCAAATATGGGTATTTTATAAAATCAAACCTATCTTTATGGTTGGATCATAATCCTAGCATGTTGGTGGCATGCATAATTATTCAAATGGATCCATATATGGACAAATCATAGTCTCACTTAAAATGACCTAGAATTTATTTATGATACATCTATACACTATTTCACATTGAGAAAATATACCTTATTATTCCCAATTTTCATAGATATGATTAGAATTAGTTATAATCCAAGTCTATATCACTAGAAAATCAAGTCAAATATAACATTGTTAGGTACCAAATAATCATTAGATTCATACACAACAAATGAGCACAATTACAAAATCACACAAGATGGGAGAACCATGTGTGGCTTGATTTCCCTTTTTGTAGTATTAAATATGTAAGTAGCAGCCAATAATTACATGAGGGTGATTTGGGTTAGCTTAACCCATTACACTTCCCCCATTTTTAAAGGTTTCTAACCCTCACAAGCACATCTAGGGTTTTAAGGCAAAGAATGATGGTTTATGGATCTATGTGCATGACTAGGTTTGGGATAAAAAAACATAGAGTAAACTAAGTCATAGATGACTATATAATTTCTATGTCACACTTCCACATAGGTTAGTATTGTTTGATGATACTAAAGATATCTATGAAAATGACCTAATGTAAGAAAAAAATTATTACCTGAATTGAACAAACTAGAGGTATATTATCCCTATTTTCCACTTCCAAAACATAGTCATAGTCAAATAATTAACCATAAAATCTAAGTATCTTGTTCTATTTATTACTTTATGTATTTAGAATATGCCTTTATCAAATTATAAAAATAAATATCAGTCTTTTACATTTAAATGTATGCTTGAAAGTTATATCTATTAATATGAATCTTATTTCAAAGTTATATAATAATAATATTAATCTCACCCATTAATCCAAATTATGGTAAAACAATGAGTTAACAATAAATTTTATTGTCTTTATTGAGTGGATATATATATACATATGTGTGTGTGTGTGTGTGTGTGTGTGTGTGTTGAGTTGTAGCAATAGGATTACTTTTATTGATGGTGGTAAGAGCCATGTTAAAATAATTGTAGAGGAGAAAATTGAAAAATTGAATGGAATTATCATGGGTATTATTGATAAATTCCATTGTAGGAAGGAAATAATAACCTTTATGATTTTTACATGAAGAAATTAAATTTTTCAAAGAAGTTGTGTTTGACAAACTAATAACACTAAGAATATAGTGACAAAAAATGTGGAAATTTTCAAAATAATAGCAGGGTAAAATTCATGTTGGGTTTATTAGAATATATGTAATCCTAAAATGGTCTAGAATGTAATGGTACTCTAAAATAATAAAAGTTAGAAGGCCATACTAGATTTAAAAAATATACAATATGTTACTCCATAAATTAGTCCCTAAAAATGGGAATATACACAAATAATAGAAAACACAGAGCCTAATTATATCTAAGGTGCCATTAGACACTAAAATAAGAGCTATCAGGGTAATTAAATAATAAAATTTCATTACAAAGTAATCATGAGGTATCTAATTAGAGGGTTGTATAAGTGTCATTAGATGGTAACCATGAGGTGTAAATACAGTATGCATAGATAATGATGTATTAAATTTTTTCTTACTAAACTAAGAATGGAAAAACATTAAATAAATTGATATAGCATATCAACCAAAGTACAAAATAAATATTATAGGGTTAGGATATTTACCTTGAGCTGACCTATCAATGTAGTAATCTCACCTTGGTTTGTATCACTTTTTAAGATATGGTTGTAGGTGAAGTCAATATAAAAATAATAATACCTATGTAGATCCAAGTTTGGGATTCCAAATACTAAATGTTTCTTGATGGCTTAACTTCTATCTTTGATATCACCAAGTCTTTATGGTGATATTATCTCTAATAAATGTAAGCTAAAACTACTCTTATTCTTCCTCAGGTGAATTTGTGTTCATGAATATAGTGTATTGGATATTTATATATTGATAAATGATAAATAAGAACCTTGTAAATTTAGATCAAAAAACCTAAAAGTAAAAAAATGAATTTAGTTGACATCATTGGCTTAACTGATGGACTATAAAAAGTCTCCAATAGAAATAATATTTCATCAACTTGATTCATGATGTCAACTAGATTGAAATTATTTAAATACATAATTATATGGGTTGATGAAATTCAATATAGGTAAAAAAAGGGGAAATAAAGGGAGAAGAGATCAAAAAACTTGGGGGATAAGTAGATTTGATGTCATCACATAATTAGTGTGGTAGGAAAAATGGACAAGCATGAAAAAATATCTTACAAAGTTCAAAAATACAACCCACCTCAATCCCATTTTACTCTTCAGGATCATACTTAGGTATGTTCATGTACCAATGAGTAATAAAGATAAAAGTGTTAGTAAACAAAAAAATGTGTATACACATTATCCTTGCCCTTGGTATGATAAATATCAAAAGTATACTATCAAAGGAGCTCCATCCAATTTCATTGATGATAATTGAGGTTACGTTGTGTGAAAATGTTCCATAGGATAATATGGTTAGTCTTCAACATGAATTTTTGATTGAACAAGAAGTGACACCAAAATAAAATAACATGTATAACTGTAATGAGCTATAAATCATAAGTGCCATAGTTAAGCTTCTAGACCTTGAGCTTCCATTAATTATACGCCACTACCTATTATATTATATAAGGATTCTCAATCCCTCATGAGAACTTTTATATAAACAAAAAACTCTAAGTTAAATTTAGCACTTGAATAATGGAGCACTAGTGATGGATCCCTTTATAATTTAGAATGCCCTCTCATGATTCTCTTTGTAATCTAACTTCTACCATTTTCTCTAAATGGAATTTATGGGATGAGAAATATGTGATAACTCATAGACATAATTTGGATGGTTTCCTACCAATCCCCTAAATCTCTTGAGGTTTATGACATTGGTGGGTGTGAGACACTCTTCTATTTCAAAAACATTTAAGGGATACATAATAATACCCTTTCTTGAGATAATGTGTCCTAAATTCAACACCTAGGTTTGAAAGAATCCAAACTTGGAAATTATACTATACAAATTATTCTCCCTAAAAAAAATTAATACATATTATACATTCACCTCATGGTCCTAAAATAAGTGATATAAAATAAATATGTCAATACAATTTGATCTAGATACTCTTTAAATGCACTATAAATTAAGATCATGAACACTTCTTGGGTGTTGGTTAGCCTGAATGGTACCATGGTGATTTATTAGTGAATATAACCTATATTTAAGGTAGTATTATGAATATATGCATGCACAAACCTTATTTTATGATAATTAGACTTGTATTTAGTTTTAAAAACAATTTAGATCCCTTCATTTGATCAAAAAAGTCATCAATCTGAGGAAAATTAGGGTCTTAAATCTTGATAATCACCTTATTCAACTATCTATAATCAATGCAAAAAATAATATTCCCATACTTATTATTAACTAAGATCAAAATTTCACCCCTAGAGACATAATATAAAGTGGTCCTTGTATAACACCTCTTACAATTAAAGCATGAGCTCACTTAGATCATGGATCATCATACAATATTTATATTTTGAAATTGGTTATTCACCTAACACCAAATCAATCACAAATTAAATGTATTACCTTGAAAATAAGTTTAAAAAATCACTTAGAAAGACATCAAAAAATCACATAGGATGTGGTGAGCATCAAGGTTGATTTTTAAATGCTCATCCTCAAACCTATCACTTACTTGAATAAAAAATAAATGGCATCCTCTATATATAATCCATATAATATACATATAAGATATCATGAATAGATACAATATAAATTTATTCCTTAAAATGATCTTCTCTACTCATAGATCATATTTTCACTAAACAATCTTGCCATAAAAATCCTCCTAGGTTTGTTGGGATTTTAACCTATCCATTCTATAAATTACATCATAAGGTCCCAAGGGTAGAACATATATATAAATCAAGGTTGTGAACACACCATAATCAGGAATACAACCCATAAGAGTGATAAATGACATCTTGGCCCTAAATTCCTTCTCAACTTCCTAATAATATAACTTCCTAGAAGCCACTAGTTTATGATAGTCAATGGATAAAGGGGATATATAGGATTATAATATTCTTGGGTTGAAAATAATGAATAATGGAATACCAATAATCATAAATAAATTCTCTATCATAGTGCCTTGGTGCTCACCTAGCTATTGTCAATTTTCACATAGATCTAGTGAGCATGGCTTAAATCTCCTACTATATAATCAAATCTTATTGCCTTATTTTATGTGTTATATCTTACTATATTTATGAAATCCATGGCCTAATGGGTCCACACCAAATAAAATATCCATATCATGAAAAATAAACTCCTATAGTATCCCAATATTCATTTGGAATATTGTCCATTAGAAACCCCATGCACTATATGTTTTGGCTAATGAATGTAAGTAGGTGCTTAACATTACCTCTTTGGCCTCCTACCTTGAAATTTTCATGGTTATTGAGACCATATTTTACATATTTTTTCATGTCAAGTACCCTTAAGGGGATGAATCTACTATTTATACTACTTAGGTGCTCCATGTGGAGGGTGAGGTGGATTACTGATACCTTGAGGTGATTAATGGGATCCCTTGGATATATTGTCATGTTAAGACTAAATACATCCTTTGGGACTCTCATGGACCTCATAAAATCAACCCTATCTATCCTTGGATAGGTAGGCCTTCTCCAAGGCAACTTGAAGAGTCATATGAGAGAGGAAGTGAACTTACCCACCAAGGTATAATTTAAATACATTATTAAACTTGTTAACTAGGAGCTTTGTGTCTTTGAATTAATCCACATACTAGAGGACATCAAATATTTTTATCCCATACTAAGAAACCATATGGCCCCATTTTTGAGGTCATGAAAATCATAAATCATGCACTATAAAAACTACTCAATCAAGTAACGACATATAAACACAAGTAATAAATACTCATAAGTGATGGTTTCAATGTGTTTATACTATAATTAATTAGAATAAATAATTAACCCTAATTATAAATGTAAACTATTGAAATCTAATATAGGAAGTTAGACAATATATAATACAGTAAATACAAAGATCTAAAGAATTTATAGGAGTTGTAAATTGCTAAAAATATAAATTAGGGTTAGGTTTAGAGAGAAGTCCTTGTAAACTTATTTATTTCAAACTATGTTATTAATTTTTTGACCATGACTATCTGTAACTATATACAAGAACTTGAAACATAGATTTAAATGAAAATATATATCTACTATATATAAGGACAATGATGTATAATATGAAAAAGGTCCTAGTGTGTCACTATCTATCACCACAACTTTGTCTAGATAGATTATGCACCAGATCTAAAAATTTGATATTTTTCTCCCATACCAATATATTATCTAATTATATCAAGGGCTTATTTGGATGCATAGATGACCTAAAAAATTAAACCCCTAGCCTAAAAAAATACATAAACAAGATCAAATTTAGGGAGGGAGTGGGGATGTGGGATGTGGTTGAGATATCCTTAGAAAACCCTTATTGACTGAGTGTTGCCTACATAGTCTAAATGGAGATTAGGTTGATGTAGTTATCACTTTAGGGAAGTTATCATGGATGCAACCAAAAAATTTAATTAGAATGGTCGATAAAGGAAGTCCTCAACTTGCAAGAAAATAATGTTAACTTAGCTAATATTTGTAATACTATAGAAAAATTGTAGTAGGGATCTTTTCTAAATAGATATATACTCATGAAATTACCTTTGTAAGAGAGTGTTAGATATAATAGATGTGGTTCTCAAATATGAGACTTGATGTGATTTTATAGGTGAATATTTCAATTTTTTTTGATAACTAACCTATTGGTTTGCTTGGGAGAGACATTATGAAATGTATCATTTTGAAAATATAATAGTTAGAGAACTTTGGACAAAGTCACATTACAAGACAAGGACACAATGATTTCATGTCTGATAGTGCAATTTTGTCCAAACTATATAGAGGCTTATGAAACTAGAGTGAAAGTGAATTACATGTTGAATAGAGATGAATAGGGGGAAAAAGGAAGTTTTACAGATATGCATAGTAATTTTGAGACTTTGAAGGCTTCCTTAGATATTATGTGTTATCAGAATGGTGAATTGACTAAGCAAGGTAAATGTTTCAATAAAAAGCATTGTCAAACATATATTGATTAAATTTAAGTGTCTACATTTTCCCCCTTGATATAATGATGCATAAAATTATTAGAGTAAATGAAATATGACCCATGAGTGTATATACACACTATCTTTATCATGGAAATGTGTGTTCCCTCTTGTTGAGGCATGTGGAGAAGTGTTATACCTATGATGAATTGAAAGTGATCAAGTTTCAATTTGAAGAATAAATGAATATTATTGAGTTGGAAATATTTTATGCTTCAACCCTCATAGATTAATTTTTAATGATTTTAAATAAGTGGGAACCAAAAAAGTGGTTCACTAAAGTGACACCAAGATGTGGAACTTCACTAAGCTCAAACATGGCTCACTTTTTGAAATAAGAAGAGGTGGAAACCACTACATGGTTAGATAAAGTGAAACCAATATGTGGAGTGTAATTAAGCTCAAACATGGTCCATTAAAAAATGTGAATCACACTGCAATAAACAAATCTAGATTCAAACTATAAATTCTTGAAAATTTGAATGTGTGAAAAAGAGAATCTAAATTTTGTGAAGTATTATATTGGATATGAATGCATATCATGCCCCATATAGTATTTAGAGTGTTGAATTGATATTTTTAAAAAATATTTGAAACCTTATATCATATTTTCACAAGTTTATGTGTGCTCAAGTAGCTATAAGAATAAAGTGCATAAGCAAGATGAATACTCATAAAATATAAAGTTTTTATTTTTTTACATATTGTAAACTATCAAATATGAAATGTATTTATTGTGAAAACTTGTAGATGATCCCATTATTATGATTCTATTTTGAGATGAGAGAAATTTAATTAAAATTTCTTATACAAAAATAAAAACTAAGAGTATATGTGAAATATGCAATCAAGTAATAACATGTGAACATTTGATTTTTATTAGAATCCCAAAAAGATGTAACATTAAAGGCAATGCAAATTTTGTATCTTTAATTGCATAATTTAATATATCATTTTAAGTAATGTGTAAAGCATGATAAGTAACTTATAAGTCTTGTATATATGTTTTAATCTTTGGATTAAATAGATAAATCATTGAATTACATAAGTAGTACGCGTATGATATTGATCATGTCACTATAGATATATGTAAGGAGATACATAGTAGTACATGATAGGCATCATGGTAACATTTTAGTGAGTAACATTAATGTAATAAAATTCATATAATTTCAAATAATAAAGCACAAATGACACATACAAGGGAAATGTAATATGTCACAAAGAGTTATAAATCATGTATAAATGTCACACATAATGCCCAAAGGCTAAATACAAGAGACATGTGAATGGCACACAAACATATGAGGCCAAGGGCCAATACAAAAATCATAATGATTCCATATAATAAAGAGGGTGTATGTTAAACATATTCAAGGACAAGGACCGCATACAAGAATTAAAAAAAATTGAAGCATGCTATGTAAGAAAACAAGTATCTAAAAAAATCATAGAGAAATTGACACACATATCTATGTTTATGTTTAGAAAATAACATATTCATCATAGGACATGTAAAGTATGAATGAAAAAGATATATATATATATATATATATATATATATATATATATCAACATGTAAAATTAGTTTTGGATAAATTAAAACTATAAGATTGATCATATAGAACAATGATATGCCCCCAAATAATCAAGGTTGTTGAGCATAAGGTTATCCCAACATTGGAAACATAAAAAATTATGCCTTAATATTGAGATTTAAATGATATTTGAGTATTATTTCTTCTTTATGATAATAATATGTAGAATTTACTATGACTATGTTTTAGTTCAAAAAAAAAATTGAAAAATGCATAGGGATAGAAATGGAGTAGAGGATAAGGACACACTGTGTTGTTATCATGATTGATTGTATGCAATATTTTATGATTAGGAAAACTTCATATTTGTATGAATATTTAATATTTTTGTAGAAATATGTCATGCTTCAAACTCAAATACCTTGTGAGATGCATTATGTATTGAAAAATTTAATGAAATATGTTTTATATTAAATAATATAACATATGACATGAAAATATATAATCCAAAGACATAAAAGAATGTCTATAGGTATTGATTTTTAATTTTATAGAAAATAATTTTAAGTTTTTAAAAATTTTAGTACATATTTATGTTTTTGCATTTTTTCCAAATTTGGAAAAATAAAGCATGCATAAATGAAATTTGAAAAAAATTTAAGAATAAAAACAACAAGATGTTGAAAAGGAATAAAGAGAGGGTGAGTATAAAAACCATAAAAAAAATGAAAGGAAAGTAAGGAAAGGATGAAGGAAAGTGATATGCACCCACAATCACAATAGAGCCAAGGGATATGTAGAGACCCAAAAGCCAAGACTCATTTTTAAAATTTTCCCACTAAAATTGTTTATAACACATCAAATAAGTTAATTTGAGCACTGAGAAGAACTTACTCTAGTTACATATATACTACAATGAGTTGGATTATACATTTTAAAAGATAGATTAATATTGGTAATTGTAGTGGAAAATGATCAACTCTAAACCATAGATAGATTATAAAGTGATTGGCATGATTAATCATATAGTTTGGATAAACTAAACTACAACATCACTTAGTTTACTTACTATTCCCATGCGACCATGATCTAGTTCATTTATGCAATAGAGAGGCTATGCCTCACCCAATTATGGAATGCGAGAATAACTTAATGTGATATTATTTAAGGCTCTTGGAGTTTTTATCCCCTAGTCTCATTAGGGGATCTACCCCTCAAATTATGTCATCACATAAATAAAGTCTTAGTGACAAATGTAATAATGTAGATGTGAGTCCCCTTATTATAATAAAAATTTAGAAACACATTAACCATTATAATTGATTAAATTTATTTCTATATTTGATATGTAAATTAAAACTGGTTTTACATGGATCCAAAAACCAAAATTTTATACAAAATAAAATATAAAGTCATAAAACAATCCCAACGGGTAGCCAAGTAAAATATCGACAATAAAAACTAACTTATAATTAAACTATAATGGATAAAACAACAAAAAGGGTACTCAAGATATAAAATTAGACCCATATAATATTGATTTCTCATTTATAGTGTCTTGTTCATTATCCTTATTATTCTCTAGTAGTAGATCTTGATTGATTTTTTCCTAGGTACATATAGAAGGGCCCTCCTGAATAGTCTATCTTACCTTCATTTGAGGGATTCTAATATTATTTTTGCCTTTGAGGAAGGTTGTATGTCTTCTATGAGGTCCTACCCACTCCACTATTACCCTTATTTTCTAAGTGAGTGGCATTCTTTTCTTTTTCCCTATCTAGCTCTTGTTTGAGCTAGACTATTTCTATCTTTAGTTCATTCTAATATTTTATGAGGGATAAGATAACCAACCCTACACCTTCCAATTTCTCTAGGAGAATTCCCAATTTCCTACTATGATCAGAGTTGTTTTTCACCAAACTATTTAAATCCTTGCTTCTAGTACTGACCACTCCTTTCGATGGGATGGTCATGGTTATGGATTTATTGCTTGATGAGGCTTGGGATAACATACAAGGTATTTTTAATGGAGTCAAACTGTCAAAGGGGAAGGATTATTTTAGAAGTGCTTGGGCTAGGAATCCTTCCTCATTTTATGGTATTATATAATATTCCTCAGAAGGTTTGATATCTAGAGTATTCTTGGGAGGGGTGTCTTCCACAAAAGTGTCTTCTACTAGGAAATCTTCAGCCAAGGGGATGAATTTCCTGCACATTATTTCACCTTATTATATTTATAGTAGTATGATTCTATGTTTTATAATATCATTTTTATCACTGAACTAGAAATACAAGGTTGTATCTTTGAGGGATTTAAGAAGGTAGTATGGAAAGATAATTCTATAACCCCAGAAATGATTAAGAAGTAAAAAGTGGTGAAAAAATATCAAAGTATATTTCCCTTCTAGGGTTAAGTATTTCATGATTTATAAACATACCTATGGCCATTCATTAGTAAGGTCCTACCTAGGAAAACCTTTTTTTATCAGTCTTCAACACTGCATCTATCTAAAAAAAATCTGAATTAAATCCAACTTATAGATTTTGACTTTATATACTTTCATTCCTTCACATGGCATCCTAGTGGTTTCACTAATAATTTATTTAGACACAATTATTTTATCTCCCCTTAACCTCATGGTTTTTTTATTCTATGTGAGAATAAAATCCTTATAAAAAACCTCATCATGACCTTTTATCCTCATCATATATTCTGTTAAGCCCCCTTTACTCATCTTCTTCCATACTTTCTTATTCTCTTGCAACTCAATACACAACACTGATTCCATATGATCACGGTCACCACACATCTAATATTGAATGATAATTATACTAATTTGAGTATTATGATGGACAATTTTATTAAAAAACTTCAACAATCAAACTTGAAGGCTATAATTAATGTCAAGGGTGTAGGATCTAAAATCTTTGATTCACCAATAATAAAACTATGGGGGGGGAGAGTTGCACATACTTTGAGATGAAATTATCATGTAAAAGATATTAAATTTGTAATTAAGGCTTTTATACATCATCATTGGTAATTATTTTTAAAAATTAGGCTAATATTGAGTTGGTGTCATCCGACATGGTTATCCTTTTACTTCCAACCCCATAATTGGTAAGGCAGTCTACAATAGTGTTGCCATCACAAAAGATATGGTTGATAGAAGAATCATGAAAGGTGAAAATAATGCTTTGGGAATCATCAATTATCAATTTTACAGTGTGGAATGGGATGATTAAATTTATTAACTCAAGTTTCAATAGGATAATTAATTGATGAACTGGTTAAGTTCAAGTTGAAGCTGATTAAGATTAAAAATTTAAGGGAGTGAACCTTCAAGGCCTTATATTTTAATTTGAATCTTATACTTATAGGATTTATTCCCTATGTTAAGTCCTTCCATGAGTTTATGTTTTTAAACTATTTATATTCATTGAATTAACTCAGTTTCTTGATTTCATTTAATAATTTATTTATAGCTTACAATTTAATTCTTATGAGATTTATATAATTTAGAATTCTATGGCATTAATTATGAACAATATGACTTAGCATAAATAATTTCATTAGTACACTAATTGATAATTTTATAAACCAATACACCTAAATTATAAGAAATCAAAGTATCATATATATGCATAAATTTTAGAACCAACTAGTTACATCAATATGCCACTTTTATTTAACATGCCATCACTAGACTTCGTAAAGTCTTATTTACATATGCCATCATATAAAATTAAAATAGTAAGTCCTAGACTAATTCAAACATTACAAGTCCTAAAACATTAATTCCAACAAAAAAACCAATAAAACTTGAGTTCTATCAAACTCATGGTCATGCAGACCAAAGCATAGGGACACCTCTCACTAAAAGAAACCTTTCCCATGACTCACGGCTATCATACATACCCATAATTAGGATTAGTCCCAATGTAGTTTTTTGGAACATAAAATAATAATTAAAAAATGAATTTAGCCTATTTTATTTTCATCTCAATGACTATCTAACTTGTTGATGGCCCACCAAGTAATGTTACCACAATTACTTCTTGTACCCTCACTAACTTGATCAGTTGATTGACTGAATGCACAAAGACCCAACTCCTTACACAAGTATCATATATTATGCAATTAAAACATGTAATTAAATACATACTTGGTAATTTTTTCAATAAATTCCATAAAATTAAAATTCATATTGAATTATATAAGTATCCATAGATCACAATTCTATCATTGTATGATTTAATGAGATAAATTAAATTTTAACTATAAGTTAAAACTATATAACTAGTTAAATAATTAAAATGAAGCACTTACATAACTATATGTAGGTATGTATCTACCCATTCATATGTTTTAAACAAACCATAATTATCATAATCCATTATAATAAATTCCACACAAAAAATATGTATAATATAATTGATTCAATAAACTATGAACTTTCCAAAATCGCATTTAGTAGCATAAACATATCATGGGTTTTTGATAAAGAGTCATGAACAAAATCATATATGATCAATTAAAAATATTTATTCATAATAATTATTTATGACCTCATTAAAAAAACTAATAATTGTTTACATCATAATAGGTTTTGAAAAAGAATTCAGTAGAGGTTCGATCTTACTCAACCATACCGACATAAAATAGTTAAATATTGATTTAACACAACACCCCCAATTACGATAGCCATAAATCAATTTATCATAACCATTTATATTTCAAAAAAAATTATTATAGTTACACACAACCATTCCAATGCACAAGAGTATACCTAATACACACAATTATATAAATGCATGCAAGAATATACCACATACACATAGTCATACAATGCATACAAAATATGAACAACCAATTTAATTACATAAATAAGTGTAAGCTGAATAATTTTTTTTTTTATAAATATACACATAAATTATAGACATAATATACATATCTTTATATTGTATCATAAGTATGTAAGATACACACACACAACCATTTTAACATCAATGCATAGAAAATATACACAGTTGCATATTGCATCTCAAGTATGCCATATGTATACATGACCCTTTAAATATACAAAAATGTATGAAAAATACACACAACCATTTAATATACAACATTTCATACCAAATTTAATCATCCATGTAATGTAAAGTCATTATTCAAGATATTCACATAGTTTTTCATAAAATATACACACAAACTTTTAATATAAAAAACTCATTTATTTGTGTTACATATAATAAAATTTAATAAGACATAATCATAATATCTGCAAACAATTAACGAAATATCAATATTTATAAATCAATTCACATATCCAACAATAAGGTAACCAACTCGAATTGATTCACACAACTAAAAAATTATTATTATTATTATTTTAATCTTATGTTACCAATATAGCTAACAACCATTAATGCATAAGGAAATAAAACCAACACATTTTGAGTTTTCACTCAACCATAAAAAAAATAACAAAACCATTAAGATAAGGAACATATACAACTCATTATGCATAATTCAAGGTAATATAACCATTTTGTATTTACACAACCATGTAAATAATAAACCCTTTTAAATTCATATACAACCATGATAAAATAACCCAAATTATTTAAACACATGCACAATAATGTAATAAATAATTCATTTTTTTATTCATGCATATCTATGGAAATAAAATATAACCATTTCCAAAATACACACAATCATCTAAAAAAAAAACAATATTTTATCCTTTTTTTCTGTTACATTACAAACTTTCAGAGGATGAAATATTACGAAGTTACTAAGATTTTACCTAGAGTGCTTCACCAATGGAAAAGGACATATCTACTATCCTATTTTTCCTTATTTTTTATTTACCATAGCATGATGCATTTTTCCAACAATAAGTCAACCAACTTGAATTGATTCACACAACTAAAAAATAAAAAAAAATAACATTTTTTTTTAATCTTATGTTACCAAAATATCTAACAACTAATACACCATGAGGAAATGAAACTAACCCATTTTGAATTTTCACTCAACTATAAGAAAATAACACAACCATTAATATAAGGAAGATATACAAATAATTATGCACAATTCAAAGTAATATAACCCTCTTGTATTTCCACAACCATGAAAATAATATTTTTTTTTCAATTCATGTACAACCATGATAAAATAACCCCAATTAATTAAACACATGCACAATCATGTAATAAATAATTCATTTTTTATTCATGAATATCTATGGAAATAAAAATATATCCATTTACAAAATACACACAATCATCTTAAAAAACAATATTTTATCTTTTCTTTCTATTATAATACAAACCTTTAGAGGATAAAATATTACTAGTTTACTAAGATCTTACCTAGAGTGATTCAAAAATGGAAAAGAACATCTCTACTATCATTTTTTCATTATTTTTCCTTTACCATAGCATGATGAATCTTTCTAGTCATAGCCATGGCTAAATAGACTTTGACCCATATCATGAAACCCTAAAATATCGATAGGTAACCATGAAACATGTTATATCAAGAATTAAATACCAATTACTATAATAATGAAAGTAAAAATATATAATTATTTTAATACAAGTGTTTCCCCCATGTTACATGCAAATATCCATTCAATAGTCATGGAAAACCAAATACAAGTCCACATTTTTTACTTGCCTTTCTATTTTCATGCCTAGATTCATGGAAATCATGCTAAATGGACTAAATTTTTTAGAACCCCATTGGGTTTAACTTGAAAAATGGTAATTTTTTAAAAACTTTACTTTAATAATCAAATCAAATTATTCATAAATAAGATAAACTAATTGATCTTTAACTAAATATATCTTGCATAATAAACTAATTATGATTCATTTAGATAATGATCAACTTATCACATTCAAGAAAATTATAAATTCAATCCATCATAAAAGTACATCTTATAAATAATAACTTAACCAACTACTAAAATTTAAACAATAATATTATACAATAAGAACATCCAATCTATTATTTATGAAGTATAATAATACAATGTTTTTACATCAAAGTAAATATAAATAAATACAATGTTTCATGGAACTAACGAGTATCCATAAACTCATTATATGCATATAAATTGAAATCATGAGTATAAGTCTTTATTAGATGAATACTAGAGGAGAGGGGGAGCATCATCAAAATGCTTTTCCACACCAACCACAGACCTAGATCCCCCACATAATGCCCCACTAGGGAATGGCCCTCCCTTCACGGATGATAACATGATAATGATGCAGGTATAAGGAAGTTAACTAGAACCTCTATGTTATAAGATTCTAACTACATGAAATATATCATGAATAATTTTATTCTGACATGACATCGTGTATACATGCATATAATCAAACATGTAAAATGGTAATATTTAACTATAAAAATTACTTTGACCAAAGTTTTCATATAGTTTAATGATCCATTAGATCAATCACACACACACACACACACACACACACACACACACACACACACACACACACACACACACACACACACACACACACACACACACACACAATCAAATTTCATTTAGTCTAGTATTAATTACTCTAAATATTCATGAAATCCTTCTCATGATGACAATTCTTAGTGTCATTAATACCATATTTACTAAGTAATCTATATACAAGAATTCCATGAATTTCTCATATAGATTTGTATTTAGTACCATAATAATTAAATACAAAACATAATTGAAATAATCTCATGTTGAATAATAACAACTTATTATCACCTAAATATTTCCTAAGTTTTAATACATCCCTAAGCTCATATTCCATTAAGGCAATATTGCATATATAACTATTTTCTAACAATCATCATAATATTCAATAATTTACCAATTCCTTACAAACATCCTATATTCACAAGTATTATTAAAAAAATAATACAATTCATAAATTTCTTAATAAATCTTAAGTAAATCAACAATAATAAATAAAACATTTATTATTATAATCAGCTATCAATCAATTTACTCATAATTTATAACTAATTAACATACTATAAATTAATGATATAAATCCCATTTTCCGAATGAATAAATATACTCACTTATAAACAAACATCTACTTACAACCCAAATTATATGTATAAATATGTATATCAAGTATGTCCACTTATATTTATATACATTTAAAACCCTTAGCCATTGATTTTCAAATGACATAATATATAAATATAAATGGTCATATATACATACATACATTTATGCATATAATTGTAAGTGATAACTTGTGTGTGTCTGTGTGTGTGTTTATGAACTATTCATAAATAATAGATATTTGTCTTTATGTAAAATCCATAATTACATGTGTGTGTGTGTGTGTGTGTGTGTGTGTGTGTGTATTTATATATGTTCATATTCTAAGTATTCTATTTAAGGAATATACATTCATATTTAAATAAAATATAAATCATATTAACACCACACAAAATTCAAAATCCAAATTAAATTCATTGAAATAAAACATAAACTATTAAATACTATTACATACCATATGGTACATCAATTTATTAAAATCATTAAAAAATGTTTAATCCCCAAATTAAACATCTAAGACTGTAAATGGTTCAACTTAAAGACATTTTGCAAATGTTAAAATTGAGTTCAAACCAAACATCTAACTCAACCTGACAAGTATAATTCAAACATTCATTTAACCATAATATACATAGCTGGTAAACATAAGGAAATAATCTAATTCATATTAAAATCCCAGATCTCATACTTGTCTATGTATGTTCAAGACAAAAAAACTATAGTAGTTTTTATCCTATTCAACCAACCATTAAATATATGTTTATGTTTACACAACATAAAGTCTTAATAATAACTATATTAGAAAACACTCATTATAAATATAACCTATCTGATTCATAAAAACTAACCATGGTTTAATTAACTTAAAATTGTTATGTATTACAAACTTGTGAGTATATAATAGTATAACCTTCATATATATTTTATTCAAAATTATCTTAAATTTTTAGTTTGGTATTCGACTCAAAAACCAATAGTCAACCAATATATATTCATGCATACATAATTGAAAAACTACCTAAGTTATGTCTAAAACAACTTCCAATCATCCCTTCTAATGTTATACAATTAACTCAAAGTCCTCAAATAATCAATTAAATACAACTGAGTCACATTAATTTATACATAGTTGACTCGTAATAATTTTTATGTAGTATTATACACAGACGTCACATAATTTTCCATACATAGTTGATTCATAGTGATATGTTCATGATAAACCATAAACTTGTTTACAAATTAAGACACAAACTAAGTAAATTCAAATAATATCATTCAACTTTTCATATAATTTAATATAAAATTTGACTCATATACATTTATATATAGGTGGTTATAGATAATAACATAAAACCCTTCAAATAGAATCATAATAAATACACAACTGATTAATTTCCCAATAAAAACATCATTTATAAATCCCAAATCCAAATGAAATACTCAACCAAATAGATGAACATCAAAACCTTATTTTGAATCCCAATCAAAATAATATCACTATGCCATTTCAAGACATACATCCATTTTAATATACAATGATGCTAAAGTAACATAGTCAAATATTTAACATTAGAAAACCCTATTTCATATCTCTGCTAAAACAATGTATAAAAACTATTTTACAAACACACCACTTTTTGACAATACAAACACTCAATTGACACACAACTATATTAATAACCAAATAAAACCACTCTCAAAAATGTAATTTAATACATAATGGTTTCATTTAAAATAGTGTCTCTAACCTTTTATACTCAAATTAGACTCAAATCAAATTATGGATTTGATTTTGCTGGGGGGGGAGGTTCCTCCTCCCAAAGGGTCAAATCCTTGATTCACCCTAGGGTTCAAAATCTTTCAACCATTTTTTTTGAAAACCCTATAAACATTTTGTTTATATATTGTATAATCTAGATATAGATATTTAGAGAAAAAACAAAATAACAAACCCTACCTAGTAATGTCCTAAAGTAGATTTTCTTCCTTGTTCTACAAAAAGTCCCTTTTTTTTCCTTTTCTTTCCTCTTTCAACCTGGTTGCTATCCAAAAATACAAAACTCCATGTTTATTTATTATTTTTCTAGTCCACTACATACATTTTAAAAAACCATAATATCATGGTAACCCATTCTCAACCACTCCAAGAATAACTTACCATCATATAATAAATTATCAACATGCTTTCCACATCTCTATAGATTGACTGTCGAACTAAAAATATCCTCATTATTTACTCCAACTTGAAGTCAAACCCTAGCCATCTCAAGTTTTCATGGTTCGAATGACCAAAAATAAAGACAACCAAACCAAATAAGGACTCTTAAAATTAGGGTTAACATCATGTTATGTTAATAAACATAATTATTATGAGTCTAATAATAGATTGAATTCCTACCCTAACTTAAACATTAAAAAATCAAGCTATACATTAAACAATTTAAGTTCTATTCTTAGTTAACCATTAGGCATTTAGGAACTAAGTCACCCTAAATACCACATTAGGTCTAGGTTAGATAAAGTTTAATAAAATCCTTTTTTTATATGATCACAAAGTAATTATATATATATATATATATATATATATATATATATATATATATATATATATATATATATATATATATATATATATATATATATATAATGCTTTTTGTTTAATGCTTATAGGTACCAGCCTATAAGGGTTAAGTAATCAACCAAAAGCAAGGTTGTGAAAACAAATATACCACTATCATTTTTATATAATGGCAACATATCATAATCCATGAAAGAAATAATAATTGCAATGAGACTGATTAGCATCAAAACATGAATCTAAACCATATCAACTATGACCAAGCATGAATTAAGCAAGCATAATTGAAATTAGATCAATCATGCCTTTTATTGTTATATTTGGTGTGTTTTGGTTCATTTTTGAATCTCTACAACTCTAAAATTTACATCTACATCACCCTCCTTAATGATACTCTCCTTCCATATCTATCTAGAGAGTAGAATTTCTCTTGCATCCACCTCATAAATGTAAATGGTAGTTAGCCTATAACCATGATAATAAATAAAAAATGTTTATAAATCACAATAATATTGAATAAGCAAAATCCACATGAATATGAAACTAATGTACAACTAAAAAATCAAGTAATGAGTCACACAAATAATCACTATATTCTATCCATACATCAACATAAATGGAAATAGTTTGCTACAATAGTAATTAAAAAATATTAACCCCACTAATATTTATTTAATTAAAAAATCAAGTTTAGTGAAGAAATTAAGATGTAACAAAATTTTAATTCCAGAAGATTCCCCATGAAATTTTTTCTAAGGTTTCACCTCCTCCATCATGCCCATCTTCCAAAATGATGTTTTCAAAATTCAAAACAGAATTCCATTACCATAACTTACCCTATTTGACCTACTCAACATGAGTTGTGTTTAGGGTTAAAATGACTTTGTGAAATTTAAAAAGAAATTATTTAATTACATTCCCTAATGTGGTAGGGATTCATTTTATTTTATAAAATTTTCAACATTAAAACATGACTACCATGGTCAATAGTGGTAGGGATTTTTTCCCCTTAGGTGGTTCACTCACCTTTTTAAAAAATAAACAATATCAAATGAAATTTAATATAATACACTTATTTTAATGTATAATTTAATGGTAATTTCAACTCAAAACAAAATTATGGATAACATTTACCTTGTCAAAGGCTTATTATCAGTGGAACATATTCAAACTCATACATAAAAAGTGATACCTAGCCACATGTCTTAGTTATCTAATTTAATACAATATTAAAATTTGGTGGAAGTTTTACTAATATTTTTGAAAAAATGATTCTAATGTGTCATAAATATGTCTTACAGCTACTCCAAACTTTAAACAACATTGTGCTAACCAAAACTAATAGTAAACTAAATTAGAAGCAATATTCATTATTCGATAACTAAAAGTCATAATTGATTGTAACATCAATTAATTAGAAATTTGGAGTGTAATTAAAAAATATACACTAATTATACAATAATTATATATTATAACCTACCCCATGGCTACAAATTTTGTTATAATTGCATAAAAATGGAAAAAACTATTAACTTTTTAAGTCACCTTGATCTCTCATGATAGAAGCAAGACCTTTGGGCCAGGAGCAATTGAGTATTGGCTAGTAATATATTCATGGGGGTAATTTTTGGACCAATATCAGGTTTAATTGATGAAATAGTAATGGTTTATTATACTTTTTAATGTTTCATAAAACTTATTAAGTAGTTTTGAGATCATAAGGTCATATCGGCCTTGTAGAGATCTGTTAGATGACTAGAGATATAAAATCAATTTTCAATGTGAAAATATATCAAAAAAGGTATTTAAATCATCTATTTAAGTTATGTAAAGGGGATAAATACTATAAAATGGATATAAAAGTAATTTTGAAGGTTTGAAACTCCTTCATAATCCCTTAGAATTTGTACACCTTGCTCATAACATCTTTTACCTTATTTCCCTCCTATCTTGCCTCTTTTAGGACTTCATCTTCCAACATGTGAAAATATCATTCATGAATAATTTTAGGCCTATTTAAAAATTTCAACTCTCATTTAATAAGACCTAGGCATTCTCTATTATTTCCATTATGTTTAATGCAGGTTTCCAAGAGGATGTAATGAGGAAGTAAAACCTTTTAACATGTTTGAAGTTATTATAAAAGTTTGAATGGATTTTAAAATAATAAACCAAGGTTGAATAGGTTAATATGAGTAAATTAAACATTAAAACAAATTTTTATATCCTATAAGTCTTATTTCAAGATCTTATGTAGTTTGTAGGCCATGTCACAAGCCAAAAAACTAGGAAAATGGAGATTTGTAAGTTTGTTAAAAGTTTCAAGATCCTAATGAAGATTCAAAAAAATTAAATAAGGATTTATAAGGTTATAAATTCCATTAAAAAATTATTTTTAAGTCCTCAATAAAGAATCATCAAGTCTAAAAAATAAAATAATGCATTGCAGGGTTTTCATAAAATGACCAGTCATATCATATCATTCTCCTCTTTGTGCATGTTGCATGAAAAGTCATGGAGGAGTCCTTATAGGAATTTTAACACCTATTTATTATCCCTAGACTTAAAAATTATGAAAAAATCATGTGGATATAATAAGGAAGGTTAAAACACCTTCAAAAACCCTAAACTCGTAATATTGAATTATGGTTGTTTTGAAGGTTAGGAGAAGCATAAGATATTATTGTCGAGGCTTATAAAAGGTTTTAGGTATCCAAAAAGCACAAGAAAAAATTTAGATAATATTTTAGGATTTTAAGGTGAATAAGCACAAATTTTATATCATGTAAGATAATAAATTTGAGTTTGTAGCTAGGATCTAATAGTTTCCATGGTTGTGTCCTTGAAAATAAATGTTTTTTAACAAGAATTAAACACACACAAAAGTTTTCATAAGGTTTTTATGAGTATAATTCTATGATAAAAGGGTTTTTTGATATAAAAATCTACCCATATGCCTTGTTGTCACTTGTATTTTCATCCTTTGAGGATATGTCTCAACTTTCCTCATCCAAGTGGCATAATTGAAACACCTCTAGGCTATGGGTAACCTAAAGATGAGGTGAATCTCTAGATAGGGATAGCTCCCTTGATGTACCACTTGTAGATCACTACTACACCTATGCATGTGAGGAAAAAGGTATATAAAAATTAAATTAAACTATCTTAAAATATTTTATACACTAAATTAATTGATGACTACAAACCAGCTGCATGCCAGACATGAGAACAAGGGACTAACCAAACATACACTTCTCTGATCTGAATCTTCTCACATAAGTATTTCATTATGATGTTGTGATTAATTTTTTAGAATAGGAGGAATAGATAAGAGGCTTATAATAACACTATTTAAATAGAATAATTCACTCAACCTTGACACTTCACAAAACACTTCACATGACCCACAATAAGAAGATTTCAAAGTGCAAATAGGTGTGAGAATGAGACAATAATGCTAAGGAAACAATATTAATCACTAAGAAATATAAATCATTCAGGTGAAAAAAATATGAATTATTATATAAGAGGTAAAAATTAATTTTATTTATTTATACATGGTATGTAAATGAGTAGGGATTTTCCATACTCAGGTGGAACATGATTTACAAAGGCCAAAATGGGTAGTTATTATAGAACTTGAAAGACAAGTGAGAAAAAAAATTAAAAATGTCATAAGGACACTTTAAATTATTATATAAGGAGTTTTAATTCAAAGTTAGGAAGAAAAAGTGTCACCCCAAGTCATGAAACTCTTGAAATGTGGCATGAAATTCCCTTTGTTGGCTCAAAAAACTACCTTCATGATTTAGCCCTATTTGAGCATACTAAATTTGAATATGGATAGGTATAATTATTTTAATGAGAGGTAATGGTTTTAGACATGATTCTCTAAGCATTGGTTGAATTTTGAGTCATTTAAAATCTTTTAGAAGTGACTAATCACTGCTTGTAGTAAAAAAAAACTCATCTTTCACATACCTTGCACACTTAGCCTCAAAATTATCTTAAATTTTCCATGAAAATAAATAAAAATTAGTGGATTAAACTTTAAAATACCCTTCATGGCCTTATAGGCATTAGTCACACCTTAAAAATGCTCCCACTTGAAGCTTTCACTCTTCTCACTATCTTATTCACTATGCTAGTTCTGACTAGCTAAGATGAGAGATTTTGTTAAAAAAATTAGGAGTTTTTTTGAGGAATTAAATTGACATGGGGAGTTATATTAAGTATTAATATTATATTTTATGTGATTGGCATCTTCATACTCCTTTTAGAACCTACAAAACACACAAAAAGGTCAAGAAAACCCTATTTTATACTCCATCTATACAATTTCATATAGTCCAAAAGGATGGGGATATAATTGAAGAGTTATATAAAACATTAAATCATATTTATAGGAAAAATATTCCATTTTGGTGTATTACTTGATCAATATTCTCAACTTGGTCACTAGTAAGGGGTTTGATGAGCTTAGGCCTATTTTACCCTCTTAAGCTTCATTCATAAAGATAAGATGTTGTAACTGAAAAAAAAAATCCATAATATCAATTATAAATACCCTTTTTAACATCTAAAAACTTCTTATGTTCCCATGAAAATCATTCAAGTAGATATGAGATTATAAATTTACCTCGTCGAGCTCTTTTTTCCATTTCCTATAGGCTTGAGTTGTCATAAATCCCAAAAATGGATTAATATATATATATATATATATATATATATATACATACATATATATATATATATATATATATATATACATACATATATATATATATATACATATATATATATATATATATACATATATATATATATATATACATATACATATATATATATACATATGTATATATATATACATATGTGTATATATATATATATGTATATATATATATGTATATATATATATATATGTATATACATATAAATACATATACATATATATACATATATATACATATATATATATATATATATATATATATATATATATATATACATATATATATATATACATATATATATATACATATATATATATATATATACATATATATATATATATATATATATATACATATATATATATATATATATATATATATATATATATATATATATATATATAATTTGGAGTCTTTGAAACATATGTAAAACCCTCATAATAATTATCCAATAGGTTATAATTCCTACCCAATGCTGGAAGTAACATTGACCTTATATTTGGTCTTTAGGCCTAAACATGCCTAATAAGCCTGAACATAACCCTTGTAGGTTTGGAATACTATGTCTATTTTAATACTTTTTTAAGGTATATAATATATTTTTTTATGTCATTAAACTTCAAAATTCACCCTAAAACCCTCAAAGCACTCCTTTTCATCTCTCCTTCTCATTTACCAACTAGGCCTAGTTGGAGCTTGTTTGGTTGAGCTGTGTGCAAGAGAGTTTTGACAATTTTAAGAAGTATATAATTTTATGAGTGTTTAAAATAAAAAATTAACATTAAATACACCTAAAAATATATTATTTTTTTAAAAAAATATATTTTTATTAAGTTTATTACCCATTTTGGCTTCGTTTGCTTGTCTTGCCAAAACTCTAATTTCCCTGACTGACTGACCTTTGAGACAAAATAGTGAGATATATCCCCCATATTCAAGGAAAATTGAATTTTTTATAAGTTTTATTATGTAATAATTAATATTTTTACCAATGGGATAAGTCATACTCACCCATTTAGGCACCTAACCAATTCAATTTGTCCAAAAAAGGCCTCTAAAAATGACTATTTTTTATTTTTTTCACTTCCACCTATAAATGACTTCTCAAGGATAAAAATAATGTGATTAGGTTTATTAAAAATATTATCCACATTAAATAAATGCTAAATAATCTTTAAATTCATACAAAACCACTATTCTCACTTAAATTATTCATCCTTACCCATTGAGCAACATGAGTCTCTTAGTGTAACTATATAAATTGTCATCCTTGGTCTAGTATGAAGGGTATATGATAAAATTTAAAGAAGTATTGAAGTGTGTGAATACACATTAAAAAAATATTATTAATATTTTTAAATCACTCCTTATACCCTTTAAATTTACCTTGAGCTCACATTACTGAGTTCTATCTCTTGACTATGATACAATGCCTCTTTGACCAAAATGATTCATGTAGGTGCATATTTATCTAATAGGACCTTGATACTAATTTTTAATGAACCTTATTTAATATTTAAGGTTATATATAATCTACTTATACTTGTGTTCACTATTTATATGGAAAAAATTACCTAAACACCATTCTTATCCTACTATCTACCTACTAGGCTGTAGGTGAGCATTTTCTTGTGAAGGGATCTGTAAGTGTTCACGAGGCTTGAAACACTATACATAAAAATTATCCTAATTTTATTCATGATAATTATGCACCATTAAATCAATAGTTCCATTACAAACATGAGAGAGTGTTCCATTTATAATTTTTTGTGTCAATGTTCACTCAAAAGTCAAATCTTGTAGATGTGAATGTGGGGTTTTAATGCTTTAAACAACATCTTTGAGACCCCAAAAAATCAAGATCCATCAATAATAATTACCTAATATTTTTAATATCTATTATCCTTTATATATTATACAACTTATGTTCATTATTATGACTCAAAAATCTTGTTGACATTATTACAATATATCTACAAAAAGGGTTGGATATCTATTTTCACCTTTTTAGAAAAATCTCCCTAAATTCAATCATCTTATGCTTAAAGGTAGTTTACACCTCTAACTACAAATTTTATGCTTCAAATAGGTCTGATGTAATATTTACCACATGATAGGATTCAATATAAAAACTTACCATGATCCAAATTCCCCTTACAAAGACCTTCATAGCTCTGTAATGCCATCTGTAGGTGAGTATTTGCATATACAGGTAGTGGGTATAAAATTTTCACAGTACATATGTTTTATAGGTTTATGATAAATTTTATGATTTAATAAATCTTTCCAATGTACTATCATCACTCTATGATATTTAAAAACCTATTAATACTTCCTTTTCAACATGAAATCCTTTAGAGGTCACTTATAGGTGTACTTGGTTTTTATGCAGGCAATGAACTTAAAATGATCCATGTACCAAAGGGAATATCTTCATAATTAATTAATCCTTTCAAAAAATTACCTACATGAAACATCATGATGTCTCAATTCTATGTATAAAATCATACATCTCACTTTTGATGTTTTCACTTCCTGTAGGCACCTGTAGGTGCATATTTTTGTCATATGGCTGTGTGTGACTGAGGTATTAGCACAGTCCCCTCTTATGCCAAGTGAATGTTCCTAATCGATGTTAATGATATGATATATTTTCAACATCATGATATTTTCATCACACCTCTATGAATCATGCTCAAAATGCTCCATACACATAATTTCCTATGGCTACAAGTGAGAATGAGCAAGGAGTTGACTGTGAAAAAGGCAAGATTGAATATTTGATCAAAACATGGTGTGATGAAACCAAGAATTAAATGAGATTATCATATGGACTTGAGACATATGAAAATTAACATCACATTCCTATGAGACCTCTTTTAAGAACCAAACATTTTGATAATAAAGAACTTTTGACTGAGACCTCATATGGTGACACCTCCCTACAACATGAGCTGAATTGCTTATAAAAACACCATGAAACATGAAACTAAGCATGAATATAATATTATAAGAGATAAAACATAATTTTTAGTCAAAAACACCAACTATAATATATGTACCTATAAAAAATAGAGCATAACCTATAGGGTGTAGGAAATAATGAGTAGGAAAACATAGTCAACTTGTTAGAGATGGTTCATAAATAATAATTTACCAATATTATAAATATTATTATGGAAATTAATATATATAAGTGATATTTCACCTCTCAAAGGTGTTTGGTTTGAAACTTCTCCAACTATCCGTACCAAACACAAACCTATTGATTAGTTTTGTGTGCCTAGAAGGGTGAAGAAGGAGAATAATGGTTTTAGATTGAAAATGGTACTTATAGAGTATTTAAAGTATGGAAATGAGTTTTAAGAAGATGAAGAGTCATCTCACAACCCTATCTCACATGTCACCTTCCCTCATGGGTCGTACAAGTGCTAAACTCTTCCTTTTTTAGTTGATTTTTTGATTTTTAGTTAGATAACCTAAAAATTTTAGATGAACTAACATTATTGATAGGGAATATAATTTTTTGGACATTTAAAATAAAAATATGACACTTGAATACCTTGAAAACCATTCCACTTGCATTTATGACCCCTAAAAGCCTACTAAGTGACTCAAAATGGCATATAGATTAATTATACCATAATCAAGGCTAAAGTGGTATTAAATTACATCAAAAGACCTATAATACACCCTATGACACTTAAAAATAAATTTTTTACCTATAGGGATGCCAATTTGACCTATAGGGTCAAATTTGGTTAGAAAATTGGTAACTCATAGGGGTAGTATACCTTTTATGCTAAAGATCAATAGCCTTATCCTATCTATGGGCTAGGGAGTCATCTAAAGTCTAAAACAAAACAAGAAGAATTTTAAAATTGAAAAAAATATTTCACCAAGATAAGAAAACTAATTAATTCAACCACACAAAACAAAGGATGCACACAAGTAAAACAAACACACTAACAAGACACACACATGTGTTGAAAGCACTTAGTGAAGTTAGAAAACAAACAACTATGAACAACTAGAAACTAAGCATACCTCCTTTCTAGGATCAAAAGGAAAGTTTCTTGAATCTTATTCTTCATGAGATGAGTCATAGTGCCAAACATGTTTCTTTTTAAATTGGATGCTTGGTAGATCAGACCTATTCCTTGGTACTTCCCTTGACCTAATCTCAAGTATATCATCCTTAAATAGGTCTCAAATGTAAATGTATTCATCTTAAATTTGTATACATACCTCATACTATTTCCCACTCTTCATCTCATGATAAACTTGTATCTTCTTGGTAGGGATGGATTCAAAAGGAGTAGTTTCTTGTTCCTTGGAAGATTTAGGCCAATAGAAGCTTGTTCCATCCTTCAAAATCTAGCATGTTTTTCCCAACTAATAAAGAGGATGATAACCCATATTGATGATTTTGAACATATCATCATGAGATTCATATGCCTCTTGAAAGGACAAGTTTAAAATGTTGCTTCTTCTTTGCATACTCACTTGAGTGTTAAGACTACCTTCTCCATTTTTGAATAGATCATAACCTCCTTGAAGAGGAGTATAACCTGCTCCAAAAACTATAAAAAGTCATCCCAAGGCTTATTAGAGACTTTTTATTTCCCATATATGATGTATTGGATAGTGATGGAAGAACCAATGATGATTTCCTCTTTTTTGGAAAAAGGAAAACATTCTTCCATATCAACCCAATCAAAAGTTTCCACATAATAAATCACCGGGATCTCAAGTTTCATCTAAACTATCATAACATGAATTTGGTTCTCAAGGGCTGTAAGACCCTCAATTTCTTTCTCCTTTTTGGTGATACTAAGACTAGGCATCTTGTAATCATGTGACTTAGTCCAATGAGGCTGTCAAGGAACTATGTTTTCTTCAATCAAGAGTTCTAAATTTTTATCAACCAACTTCTCTTATTTAGGTTCCCATACCATAGGTCCCTCAAGGCAAAGGGTGATGGGGTGATTACAAGATGAAATAATTGGTGGAGGTGGCACATAGAACTCAACATAAGATTGAGAATAAATTTTAGGGGATCCTTTTGGGAGTTCTTAAGGAAGGGGAGGTAGACCTTGGGATAAAATAACTTGTTTTTATTCCTTCCATTTGACAACCACTTAATTAAAATCTAATTTGGCTTGAGCACTTTCTTTAAGAAGGTTAGATGGGGTCTATTTAGGCATAAGATCTTCTTTTGGCTCTCTCAATAGGTTCCCACTCTCTTTTAACTAGCTCTAATGTATCTCTCACATTATGAATGAAATGAATAGGAACATTTGACCATATCCCCTTAATATGTCAAGATCTATCATGTACTTCTCATATCTCAAGAGAGTTTTCTTAAAAATTAAAATAGACTAATTTGAGAAGTGACTAGGTTGACTAGGAGGAGCAAGGTATTGAAAAGGCTAGTTATAGGACTGATACAACTCATGACAAGGTTGATAAGAGTCATATTGGAGCTAGTAATGATCATGCCAAGGATGGTAAGAATAATACAAATGTTGATGGGGAATTCCATAATCTTGATATACCTCATCAACTTATGTAAAAAAATACTCGACACAAAAATTATCCATGAAACTTCATTGTTAAGTAAGAACACAAAGAAAATTTTACCAACAATCTTCAAAAAGAAAACTTGGGTTTCTTGACTAGATGATGTAACTCTAGAGTCACCATTAATACTTTGATAGATGTCTCTAAAGGCTGATGTGTTGAAAGACAACACCAAAAATCCTTAAACTTCTTAGATAATGAGTCCCACCAGGTCTGCCAAAAACTATTTTCACTTGGATTTACATCATTTGAAGAGATGTCTCAGCTCTCCTCATCTAAGTGGCACAATTGAAACACCTCTAGGCTATGGGTAACCTAAGGTTGAGGTGAATCTCTAGATAGGGATAGCTCCCTTGATGTACCACTTGTAAATCACTACTACACCTATGAATGAGAGGGAAAAGGGAGAGAAAAATGAAAGTAAACTTTCCTAAAAGAGGTGATACACCAAATTAATTGATTACTACAAACCAACTGCATGCCAGACATGAGAATAAGGGACTAACCATACATAAACTTCTCTAATCTGAATCTTCTCGCATAAGTATTTCATTATGAGGTTATGATGAATTGTTTAGACTAGGAGGACTAGAGAAGAGGCCAATAATGACACTATTTTAATAGACTAATTCACTCAACCTTGACACTTCACAAAACACTTCACATGACCTACAAAAGAAGCTTTCAAACTATAAATAGGTGTGAGAATGAGACAATAATTCTAAGGAAATAATAGTAATCACTAAGAAATATTAATAATTAAAGTTAACACATTATTAATAGTTATATAAGAGGTAAATATTATTTATATTTATTGATCCATGGTATGTAAATGAGTAGGGATTCACCATACTCAAGTGGAAGATGATTTACAAAGGCCAAAATGGCTAGTTCTTATGGAACTTGAGAGAAAAGTGAGAAAAGAGAAGTCCAAAGGTCACAAGGACACTTTCCATGTTAATATAAGGAGTTAAATGTTCATGAGAAGAGAGTGTAAAATTTTTCATGCAAAGTCATTAAGCACAAGTGTCACCCCAAGTCATGAAAATCTTGAAATGTGGCATGAAATTCCCTTTGATAGCTTATAAAACTATCTTCATGATTTAGCCCTATTTGAACATCCTAAATTTGAATAGGGATAGTTCTAATGATTTTAATGATAGGGAAGGGTTTCAGACATGCTTCTCCATCCATTAGTTGAATTCTTAGTAATATGAAATCTTCTAGAAGTGAGCTATCACTACTTTTAGTTAAATAAACTCCTCTTTCAAACACCTTGCACACTTGACCTCAAAATTGGATTTAATTTTCCATGAAAATACATAAAATGGATTTTATGACACTTGTAAAGACCCTTCATGGCCTTAGAGGCATTAGGTACACCTTAAAAAGTCTCCCACTTAAAACTTTCACTCTTTTCACTATCTTGTTCACTATGCCTATTTTGACTGGCTGAGATGAGGGATTTTGTTGGAAAACCTAGGAGTTTTTTTGAGGCATTAAATTTACATGGGGAGTTATCTTAATCTTCCCTTCCATATCATTGGCATCTTTAGACTCCTTCTAGAACCTACAAAACACATAAAAAGGTCAAGGAAATGCTAATTTGTAGTCCATCCATATAATTTCGTATAGTCCAAGAGGATGGGGGTATCCTTGAAGAGTTATTTGAAACATCCAATCATCATTATAGTCAAACTATGACATTTAGGTTCACTACTTGCTCAATCTTCTCAAACTGGTCACTAGCAAGGGTTTTGATGAGCTTAGGACTATTTTACCCTCTTAATATTTGTTCATAAAGATAGAATATTGTAATTTCAAAAAAATTACATAATATTAATGCTCATGAACCTTTTTAACATCTCAAAACTTCCTATGTTCCCATGCAGAGCATTCAAGTAGATATGAGCTTCTAAAGTTGCCTTATCGAGCTCTTTTTTCCATTTCCTATAGGCTTGAGTTATCATAAAGCCCAAAAATTGATTATTTATGATTTATATATAATTTGGAGGCTTGGAAAAAGTCTGTAATACCATCATAATAATTCTCTAATAGGTTATAATTCCTACCCAAGGCTGGAAGTAACATTGACCTTACATTTGGTCTTTAGGCCTAAACATGCCTAATAGGCCTGAACGTAACCCTTATAGGTTTGGAATTACATGTTTAGTTTGAAAAATTTATGTAATGTATATCATGTTTTTTGGATTTAATTAATCTTCCCAAGTCACCCTAAAACCATCCAATCACTCCTTTTCATCTCTTCTTCTCATTTACCAACTAGGCCTAGTTGGAGCTTGTTTGGTGGAGCTGTGTGCAAGAAAGTTTTGACCATTTTAAGAATTTTTGGATTTTATGAGTGTTTCATATAACTTATTCAAATTAAATACTCCTAAAAATATGTTTATTTATGTTTTTTACATATTTATATCAAGTTTATTACCCATTTTGGCTTCATTTGCTTGTTTTGCCAAAACTCTAGTTTTCGTAACGGGTTGACCTCTAAGACAAAATAGTGAGATATATACTTTATATTATATTAAAATTTAAGGTTTTATAAGTTTTATTATGAAATTATTAATATTTTAACCAACATTATAAGTTATACTCACCCATTTAGGCACCTAACCAACTCAATTTGTCCAAAAAAGGCCTCCAAAAAGGAATGTTTATTGTATTTTTCACTTCCACCTAATAATGACTTATAAAGTCTAAAACCAATGTTATTATGTTTATTAAAAATTTTATAAACCTTAAATTTATTCTAAATAATCTTAAAATTCACCCAAAACCACTCTTCTCCCTTAAATTAATCATCCTTACCCATTGAGCAATATGAGTCTCTTATTACATCTATACAGACTATCATCCTTGGGATAGTATGAAGAGTAGATGGTCAAATTGAAATAATTATTTGAGTATGTGAAGAAAAATTATTAACATATCATGAATCATTTTCAATCACTCCATATACCCTTTACATGCATCTTGATCTCACAAGACTGAGTTCTATCTCTTGACTGTGATACACTACCTCTTTGACCATAATGATTCATGTAGGTGCATATTTATCTAATAGGATCTTGATCATAATGTTTAAATAAAATTATTGAATATTTAAGGTTACATATAATATTATTATTCCTATGTTAACTTTTAATAGGCAAAACATTATATAGACACCATGCTTAGCTTATTATCTGCCTACTTAGCTATAGGTGAGCATTTTCCTATGAAGAGACACTTGTAGGTGTTCATGAGGATTGAAACAATATAATTTTTTTTTATCATAATGATATTAATTATCATTTGTGCACCATTAAATAAATATTTCCATTAAAAACATGAGAGTATGTTTCATTTTCAACCTTTGGTGTCAATGGTCACTCAAAACTCAAATCCTATAGATGTGAATGCAAGGTTTTAGCTCTTTAAAAGGCATCTTTGAGGTCCCAAACAATCAAGATCCATCAATCCTCTTGACCTAATATTTTTCATATCTCTTATCATTGATAGAGGATACAAGATATGGCCATTATTATGCCTCAAAACTCTTGTTGACCTTAGTACAAGATATCTACAAAATGGGTTGGACCTCTATTTTCACTTTTTTGGGAAAATCTCCTTACATTCAGTCATCTTATGATTAAAGGTAGTATAAACCTATACCTACAAATTTTATGCCTAAAATATTTATGCCCTAAGCTTTCCCACATGATAATATTCAAGATAAAGCCTTACCATGCTCCAACTTCCCCTTATAAAGACCTTCATAGATTTGTAATGTCACATGTAGGTGAGTATTTTCATATACAGGCAGTGGGTTTAAAATTTGGATAGTATGTAAGATGCATAGGTTTATGATCAATTATAATATTTCACCAATATTTCCAATGTACTCTCAACAATCTAATAGATCTAAACACCTATCAATACTTCTGTTTCAACATGACATCTTTTAGAGGGCACCTGTAGGTGTACTTGGGTTGTATGCAAGTAGTAAACTTGAAATGATCCATGTACCAAAGGAATGACATAATAATAAATTTATCCTTTCACAAAATTACCTCATGAAACATCATGATATCTCAGGTCTTGGGATAAGTTCATACATCTCACTTTTGATGTTTTCACTTCTTGTAGGCACTTAAGGGTTCATATTTCTATCATATGGTTGTGTGTGTGACTGAGGTATTAGCATAGTCCCCTATTATGCCAAGTGAAGGTTATTACATGATGTTACTAATATTATAGTATGTTCAACATCATTATATTTTCATCACACTTCCATGAATCATGATCAACATGCTCCATACACTTAATTTCCTATGACTATAAGTAAGAATGAGCAAGGAGTTGACTGTGAGAAAGGTAAGATTGAATATTTGATCAAAAAAAGGTGTGATGAAACTAATAATTAAATTATGTGATAATATGGACTTGATACATGGGAAAAATTACATTAAATAACTATGAGACCTCTTCTAAGAACCAAACATTTTACAAACAAGGAACTTTTGACTGAGACCTCATATAGTGACACCTCCCTGCAACATGAGATGACTTGCCTATCAAAACATTGTGAAATATGAAAGTAATCATGAAGATAATTTTATAATATAGAAAACATCATCTAGAGTCAACATCACCAACTAGATTGTTACAAACATATCCAAAATAGATCAAAACCTATAGGGTGCATGAAACATTGAGTAGAAAAACATAGTTAAGTTGTTAGAGATGGTTCATAGAGTAAAATTAAATAATATTCAAAATATTTTTATGTAAATAAATATATATTATTTTAATTTCACCTCCCAAATGTGTTTGGTCTGAAACTTCTCCAACTATTTGTACCAAGTACAAACTTGCTAACTAGTTCTATGTGTCTAGAAGGGCAAATAAGGATTATAATGATTTTAGATAAAAAATGACAATTATAGTGTATGTAAATAATGTAAATGAGATTTATAAAGATTAAGAGTCATCTCACAACCCTCTCCCATGTGTCACCTTCCCTCCTAGGCCATACAAGTGCCAAACTCTTCCTTTTTTAGTTGATTTCATAATTTTCAGTTAGATAACCTACAAGTTTTAGATGAACTACCATTCATGATAGGTAATATAAATTATTGGATGTTTGAAAGTAAATATGACACATGGACACCTTTAAAATTGTGCCACTTATATTTATGACCCCTAAATGCCTAATAAGTGACTCAAAATGACATATAGATTAATTAGACCATGATCAAAGCTAAAGTGGCATTAAATTACATAAAAAGACCTATAATAGACCCTATGACATAATAATAGACTCCTAAAACACATAAAAATAAAAATTTTACATATAGGAGTCCCTATTTGACTTGTAGTGTCAAATTTGGTCAATAGGTCTACAAACCTTCATACAGTGTTCCATGGAGATCTAGGGTAAACACAAGGTTTCAAATGTAGGAAAAAACACTTAAAAGATCTCAATATTATTTTTAATTTTTTCATGATATTCTTGTGCATAGATTCAAGTTTTTTAAATGTCTTGAAGAGATTTAAAAAAATAAATTTCTAGGTCTCATGGAGGATTAAAATGCTGTATGTATATTTTAGAGTAATATTTTACAATGTTTATGAAGTTTGTAGGCCTACGGAAAGTCCTCAAATCTCCTTCTCATGGATTAACAAGTCTCAAGGAATAAGGCTTGGAGAAATAAGGAGTATGATTGTAGACCTCCTTAAATATAATAAAAAGTGCCATATCAAAGGTTTAGGTCTTAGTTACATGTTTTCATGGCTTCCAAGTTTCAACTAATACCATTATGTAGATATCCAAGATTCTATTATCCCCCCAAAGCATCATCAGGACTAGAGGACAATGTTCTAAGGTCTATACCCAAGTTTTAAGGCTTAGGAGATGTTTTAAGTGGGAAGATAAGTTTAAACTTGATTAGAAGCAAGTTTTTTTACAAGTTTTAAACCATGTTAAAAGGTTTTCATAGGGGTATTTATCATTTTTCCAAGGTTTTAAGAGATCCCAAGACTCATCTATAGGTCTGCAAATAAAATAAATATAGTTCTATGTATTGAAATGGTAGAATAGAAGTTTTATGACCTTAAAACCTAGATTAAAGATTTGCAAACATGTTTCCAAAGGTTTATTGAGGTTTTAAGGGTTTTTGTGTATGTTTATGAGGACATAGAAAAATAATTCAAGATTATTTATGTGTTATAAGTCTTCAAGAACATGATCTATTCGATTGTCACAACTCTATAGGTAGAGTTATAGTAATATTTTACATGATCATACAATGATGATATAAGGTTTTAGATGGATTTAAAGATCTATAATTCACTTATAGGTCTTGAAGAAAGTTTTCAATAATTATAATCATGTTTTCAAAGGCTTATAACATTTTAAAGCATTTTCAAGATAAAAAATGGTATTCCTACAACATCAATAGGCAAGAAACCATTTTTATATTACCAGTAGGGCATTATTTTTATGATTTATATTTTTCAATAAATGGGATGATTATAAAATTTTATAAAAATGTTGTAAATGATAATATAATACTCTCATATCATTTTCAAGTCTTGTTCAATCCGTTTGACCCCATTTTGAGAGGATTGATGTAAAACTACAGATTAAAGAAAATAGGGCCAACAAGGTAGTGTTTTATAGATATAAATGATTTCCACTCATCATAATCCTCCAAAGTTTTCTAAAATTTCAAAGATATTATCAATAAAATTCATGATAATTTTCAATTTTCAATCAATCTTTTGGATGTGCTTTTCAAAATTTAAAATTTAGACTAGTAAACTATTTTTTTAAATTTTTAATGAGGTCTAATTTTTGAGCACCTTCCATGCAATCTAAGAAATAAAAATTTTAATTAAATTTTAATTGTGTTCCTAAGATATTATAATAAAAATTTAATACCATTTATGGGTCATTTGATATCATTATTTTTATGACAGTCCATGTCTAGTCATCACTAGTTTTCTAGGGTATTTTGGTGCATTCTCATGCTTTTGATCATTTTGATCACTTTTAGAACATTAAAACACCTAAAAAATAATGGTAAAAAGGTTATGAAGGTAAAAATAAGGTAAAATAATCATTAATAATGATAAAATATATAATAAGTTCCTCTAAATCACTCAAAATAATGATTTTCTTGTTTTGAAATTTGAATCCCTAGTTTCCCTCCAAAATATAAAATTGGCTCAAATTCAAATTTGGTGAGGATTGTGGAATTTTTTTGAGATTATACAAAATTATTTGAATGTGTGAAATTTATTAAAATTATTATATTTTATTTTACTTTCATTTTTAGCTTGTATGCAACACAAACTGATGTTATTAACAAGTTAACAAAGTGTTTTGGAAGCAAAATTCAAAATTTAGGCTTTCGGTTTCAAACCCAACGTGTTACAATAGTCTATATATGGAATAAAGAATAAAAATATAATATTAAATTATTAAAATGTGATGTGACTCACCATTTTAGGAAACATGAAATTATACCTACATTTGAGGGCTTCATTCCATCACTCAAGCATGAAGACTTCCAAGGTTGTTAACAATGTTGACAAGTGTTTAAATATAAAAATAAGGGATAAAACACTAAAATTTATTATTTAAACCATTTAATACCCAAAACAATTTAAAAAAATGGTGATTTGTAGGTTCCCAAAGGTAGTCAATGGGCATTTTGAGAACATAAGGCAAGCATATAGGAACATTCCCTTGATTTTAGAAATATGTGAGTTGTTTTGGTCAAGGAAGACATTTTAAAACATTTAAGAGACCTAATGGATCACCAATTTCCTCTCATTACTTCTATCTTTATTATTAAATGAATTGAAGAGGCATCAATATATTGTTTTTATCTTGTCTACTGATATGCACTTATACATATATGATTATAAAATGACTAAAAATAGAGCCCTCTTCTTTAGTGTAATAAAATTCTACTCATTTAAGATTGTAACACTAGATTTAGCCTTAAAATAAATAAATAACTGAGTTTACCTTATTTAATTTATTATAATTTGTGTGTAATTTTTTTATTATTGATATTTAATTGTGGAAAATTAGTCTTTCTCTTGTATTGTTGTTTAATCTTTCTCACCTTCATGCATAGAAATATTTTTTTATAGGTTGTATGTCATGTATTAATAGACTTATATAGAAATTATCTATGTATTTATTAATTTTAATCCTTTTATAAGGTGATTTTTGATCCCTCCTGGTGTTGTATTAGGTTTCTTACCTTCATACAAAATACTTATGTGAGAGAAGTCTGATTTGAAGATTGTATAGAAGAATTATCAGCGCTACAAAGGTTGTCTTATGTTAATACAAGAAAGTATAGGATTTCTCTAAGATTTTTTTTTTTATCACAAAATTGTAATTTAATTTTATCTCTATCTCTTTTTTGTGACAAAGAGTTTAATACCAACTGTAAATAAGTCCTTATAGTAGTGTTTACGGCTTGCAAGATGATCTTATATCAGGTGCACATAGTTTATGAAAGAATCTAGCCTTAGCCATAGGTTCATCCCAAGTATCCAGGGTCCCACACCTTGGGTATGTTTTGATTATTTAAATGAATAAAATAGTTATCAAATAGGTGTAATATTCATGTGACAACAAAAACATAATGTAAAACAAGGTTTGCTAGAATGGGGATATTAGATCGTCCCCCACCTAAAAAGAGCACCGACTGGTAATTAAATTAAATAATTTAGGTAAGTTTTACACATTAGGATTTCATCCTCCCACATACCACTCCTCTCTCATGAGATCCCTCTAGATCAATACTTGAAAAATTTATCTATTTCAGATTTTAATACTACACTAGTTCAACACACATACTAGTTCTAGTTACAAGGTCCTATCATCTTCCACCTATAAATTTTACCACTTGATTACACATGAAATATCAAGCATATATTTATTAAGATAAAAATAGTGATACACATAATTAATACTTGAAAAATAGGTAGGAAGTGCTAGCTTATAGGCCAAAATATTGAATTTAGAAAAGGTTCATTCTTATTCACCATACTGACATAAAATAACTAAAGAGTGTTTTAACACAACCACACCTAGATAAGATAAACATAACCTAATTTATCACAACCATTTTTAATATAAAATACATTATACTAGCTATACCCATTTTTTCCAATGCACATCAGTATACCAAATACACACAATCGTATAAATGCATAATTATATAGAAAATACACATATTTTTACAATGCATACAATTATAAAAAATATGAATAATATTTTTAATTACAAGAACAAGTGTATTGCAAATAAACACAACTATTTAAATACACATACAAAGTTCATATAAAATATACACATCTACATATTATATCATAATTATGTATGATATATATACAAACACACACATAACCATTTTAACCTTAATGTGTATAAAATATACATAGTTGTATATTTCATATCAAGTATTCAAAATGTATGTGAAACCCTTAAAATATACAAAAATGTATGAAAAATATAAATAACCATTTAATATACAACATTGCATACCAAATGTACTCAACCATCTAATGTAAAGTTAGTATACAAGATATTCACATAGTTGTTGCTAAAATATATGCACATCCATTCAATATAAAAACATCTCTTATTTATGTTAATCATAATCAAATTGAATAAGATATACTAATAATATATGCACGTAGCTAAAAAATAGAAATCTTTCAAAATCTATTCACACCACCAACAATAATACAACCAATTTAAATCAATTCACAAAACCAATAAATTTTAAAAAATAACCTTTTATCTTGTGTTAAAAAAGATAACAATTGTTAAGAAATGGGGCAATGAAACCAACCCATTTTGAGTTTTCACTTATTAATTACAAAATGACACAAATATTAAGATAAGGAAGCCATATAACTTGTTATACACATTCCACAATAATATAACCATTTTTTATTTTCAAAACCATGTGAATAATAAATCCTTTCTGATTCATGCACAACCATGTATAAAATAAGCCAAATTAATTCAACACATTCATAATAATGTAATTAATAAACCATTTACAATTCATGAATAAAAATGTAAATAAAATACATTCATTTCTAGAATACACACAACTATTTCAAAAAATCAAATCTTTTATCTTTATTTTCTATATTTTTTATAAAAACCTTTAGAGGTTGAAATATCATTGGGTTACTAAGATCTTACCTGGAACACTTATAAAATAGTAGAGGATGTCTATACTATCATTTTACCCCTTCATTTTTCCTTACCATATCATGATGATTTTTTCCAATCATAGCCATGGCTAAATGGCCATCAACCCATAACATGAAACCCTTAAATCTTGGTAGGTAACCATGCAACATGTTATATCAACAATTAAATATTTTTTATTATAAAAATGTAAGAAAACATATAAACATATTTGAATCCAATTATTACCCCATGTTGTATGTAAATATCCCTTAGTAATCATGTAAAACCAAACAAAATTTAATGTTTTTACTTACCTTCCTATTTTCATGCCCAAATTAATGGTAATCATGTTGAGTGGACTACAATTGAAGTCCAAGAGATACCCCATGAAATTTTTTCTAGGTTTCCTCCCATCCTTCACACCCATATTCCAAAAATATGCTTTATAAATTTATAACGTAGTTTCATTACCCTAACTTACCTCATTTTTACTAACTCGACCTAAGTTAGGTTTAGGGTTAAAATGAATTTATCACATTTAAAAATAAGTTCTTTAATTTCCTCCCCAACATGGTAGGGACTCCATTAGTTTTATGTAGTTTTTGCCATTAAAACATGAGTGCCATGGTAAATGATGGTGGGGTATTGTTTTCCCCTTAAGTGGTTCTCTCACCTTTAAAAAAAATATTTAGTACCTAATAAAAGGAAAAATCCTCCACCTATTTCAATGCATGTTTTAATAGTAATTACAATTCAAAACAAAATTATGGGAAAAATTTATCCTATCAAAAGACTATTATCAGTGAAACATATTCAAAATCATACATAAAATATTATACCTAGCTATGGGCCTTTGTTATCTAGCTTAATTCAAGATTAATCATTGGAGGCATTTTTACCATTTTCTTTAAAAAAAATCCACATGTGTCATTAATTCATATTATGCCTGGTCTACCATTTAAAAAATATTATGCCAACCGAAAAAACATAAGGATAATTTTGAAATGTATTTTCAATAATTTAAATAACAATAAATTGAATTAATAAAAATATTCATTATTCTATAACTAAAAATCATAATCAATTGTAACATTGTTTAACATAAATTAACTAAAAACTAATAGTGTCATTGAAAAATATACAATCATTATTCAATAATTTAACTATTATACCTTCCTCATGGGCGTAAATGTTGGTAATTACATAAAAATGGAAAACACACTATGCAAAACAAGGTTTCATAGAATGGGGATACTATAGGGTAGAATACGGAATAGAGTAGGTAAAAAAGAATAAACAAAAAAATTAAGGATAAAATAAGCTATGTATAAGTAGGTGATAGGAAAGGAAGCTAATATATGTCCTTGGACCAGCCATGGGTCCAACCAATGATCTCATCAATAGGATGATAATATGTGTATCCAATTCATTGATATGAAGGATCAATATCTTGTGTAAAAGTTTTTGAATTTGAATAAGAACCATGTGCTATGAAATACCAATTTGAATATAAATAAAAACCATGTGATCTAAAATAATCCTCTAAATCTTTACTCGTATATTTATCTAAACCTATATCCTCATACATGGGATGAGATGATATACCATGTACTTGTGTAGGATTCATTTGAATAACCTATGATGTTGTGTTAGATAAAAACCTTATATTATGTGTCATTATATTCTTGGGAGTATCTATTATTTTATTTATAGACAAATCATCATGCTCATATGTAATCATTTTATGCAAAAAAATATATGGATAAACTATAATATCTTCATTATCATAACTAGTTTAAGAAACTAAAATAAACTCATGCTCATAAGCAGGTAATTTTTTATTATTTTGAAGTATACTTATTTGAATGTGAATTATGATATTCAATAGTTGTATAAATTAATTCATTACTGATTTGCTCAATAATTATGCCAATAAACTATTATGGAATATAAGTAGGTACCCATAGTTCCATAGGATATTCATATTAACTTCCTAAAATTTTAACCACTTGATTAAATTGAATATACTTTAGAAATTTGTGAACTGTAGAAGGAAGTTATCTATTTTTTAATGACTAAGGTCTCTAAAATAACATATCAAATACACGTGCTTGGTAAAAATATGAAAGGATTGGGAAATATGAGAGGTACCACTTGTAAAGGCAATAAGAAATGTCCTAAATTGTCTTGTGTATGATCATAAAATACTTTCAAAAATCTATATGTGTATATCTTGATTCTTATAACCAAGATAATGTAGAGTTTTATGATACACACATTTTCACTTGATCCACTATATATCATTATAATATGAATTGGTTGTACAAAAACATATGACCTAATAAATAATGCATGTTTATTAGAATCATCAAAAATAAATTTATAATGATCAAATGTAATATATGGGCATGATATTAGCTTGATTCTAACCTTACCAATGATATTATCTAGATGATGCCCATATGAAGATGGATGAGGATGAAAATTATTGCATAATGTACTACCAAAATTTACTTATTAGCTTGTGCTTCATGATTTGGCAAGGTCTCTTTATACATTTGTAGATTTACATTGTCATTTGATTGTGTCCTAGCCTCTTCATTAGGTTTACTAATGTCAAAAAAATTCTCATCAATGAGATATTGAATTTTATGTTTGAGCTTCATACATTTATTAGTGTAATTTCTAACACATCAATGATAATCAAAAAATGCACTCCAGTTAAAATTTATAAACTAAGGTCTACTTGGATCTATTTAAAATGGTAGAGGAAGTTTAATAACATGATATGGAGGATTTGTTTTAGTAGCACATGTGGGTCTGAAGGTAGCCTTGAGAATTTTCTCCTTGGTGGATCTTGTAGTTGAATCTTAGGTGATGGTTGTAATATATCATTTACTATAACTTTATCCTTAATTTTTTATATCATTAAATTTTCTCTTATAATTAGGCTCATGAAATTTTATTATTGAATTAAAAGTAGCATTGGAGCTATACTTGCACTTATTTAATGTAATCAATTTGACCTCACACTTTTTTAACTATATGGCATAGTTCCTCAAAGGATTTAAACTTATAAAACATGATAGGATATTGAATATATGTAAGAAGGATTTGATTAAAAATATCTTGAATCTCATTATTAACCATTTGATTTGTAATTTTTGAAATCATAGTCTTGTATCTTAGAACATACTCACTAAGTATCTCATTTGGCCCTTGTTTGATCTTTTAAATTTGAGCATAGGATATTTTTCACCAATATTTATAAAAATGTGCTAAAAAATTATTTGAAAAAGGATTGAAATCTATAATTTATTGATGAGGAAGATCATAGAGACATTTGAGATCATGATCTTAAGACTACATAGAAATAACTTCGTTAGTAATATCTCATTATACACATAATTTAGACAAGATATATGGAAGGCATTCAAATGTTATTCAAGATCACCTTTGATTTCATAAAGAGTAAGCATAGAAGTCAAAAATCCATTTGGGAGAGGATATGATGAAATTTGAGGAGTCAAGGGGCTATGCAATAAGGTAATTGAATCTAAATATAGGCTAGCATGAGAGATGGTTTACTCAATAGTAGATAATTTCACTTACAAGAGAATAAGGGATTTATAAAGGGAAGAATTGGTTTTAGTAATGAGAGGAGTGGAGGTAACTAAATTAACATAGATAAGTATAGATGCAATAGTAGAAACAACATTAGAAATATTATCAAAAGATGATCTCTTAAGTTCATCTTGAGCGATAGATACAAATGAAGTAGTATTTTCTAGATGTGAAATAATATAATATAAAATTTCATCATGGTTGGTTTTGACATCAAGTTCAGAGACAAGGGCCATGATGTGACCATTAAGAGGATGAGGGGTAGGTTCTAAGACAACTTGTGGAAATATAACATAAACATTCTCATGTTCCTAACTCATTAAATATTAGACCAAAATAATAGGGTTAACTAAATGATAAGATGAGTAAAGATAAAATTTGGGAATAAGAGAAAGGGGTAGAGTATGAGAGGAATATTTTTTAATTGATTTGAATGGAATAGAGAAAAGACATATTGAATAACATGTTATAAATAAATGTTATATGTTGTAATAAAATTCATGATTCCATGAGAAAAACATGTATATGCAATACCCATGATAAATTAAAAAAATTAAATAATCAAAATAAAATAAAGTGAAAAGAAAAGTAAAATATTCTTATGTATAGGATATAATAAAATTCAACTTGAAGCCAAAATAAAGAGCCTTTATGCTAGTATTTATTTGAAGTGACAAGACACAAATTTTTAGTGTTATATAAAATTAAAGTTTGAAAAAGTTGAATAATTATGTTATAGATAGTATACAAGGTTAAATAATATATTATTTTAGTGTTAGGAATTTATAAAATTAAACTAAAACCCAAAGACAATAATAAACAAGCAACACGTAGTGTTTGAAATGAAGTGTGGATCCACCAAAATGTTTAAAATAGAATTAATTAAAATAAACAATTAAATATAATTGAAAATGTAAACTATTTAAATATGATATATGAAGTTAAATAATACCAAATATATTAAATATAGAGATCTACAAAAGTTATAAATTTCTAAAAATAAAAATTAGGGTTAGATAGATGTTCTTACTAACTTATTTATTTCAAGATGTGTTATTCATTTGATGAATGTGACTATCTATAAGAACCTAAAAATACAAGTTTAATTTTTAAAAATATATATTATTTATAGGGACAAAGACACAGAAGATAGATAAGGTCACAATACATCATTATCTACTACTATAGATTTGTCCACACAAACTATACACTAGATTTTAAAATTGGTCTTGTTCACCCTTACAAATAAATAGTATAATTTTGTGTGGAGCATGTTTTGATGCATATATGACCTAAAAAATAAAAATATAGCTTTCAAAAGTAAACTTACCATGATCAAAGGTAAAGGGGGGGGGAGTGGGGATTAGGGAGATGGCTAAGTTGTCCTAAAAAAACCCTTTATTGACTGAGTGTTGTCTACATAGTCAAAGTGGACCTTAGGTTGATGTAAATATCCATTTAGTCAAGATCATATGGATGATTTTTTTTTTAATTAGAATTATTAACAAAGGAATGTCCTCAACCTATAATAAATTAATGTTAACTTGGACAATGACTATAATACTATAGTATAATTGTATTAGGGCTCTTTGCTAAATAGATAAATGTTTTAGAAATTACTTTTGTAAGAGTGTTATAGATATAATATGTGAGGGTCTTAAGTATTAGGCTTGAAGTGATTTATAGGTGAATCTTTCAAATGTTTCTGATGGCTAACCTATTAGTTTGGGTGGGAGAGATGCTATGAAGCGTGTTATTTTAAAACGATGACCATTAGAGCATTGTAGATAAAGTCACACTATAAGACAAGGATGAAATGAATCTTTGTATACTATTAATATTTTTTCATAAGCCATAGAGGATTCTAAAACTAGAGTGATAGTGAAGCAAATGTTGAATGTGGATCAATAGTGATAAAATAGGGAAGTCTTGGATATATGCATAATAATTGTGAGACTTTTAAGGCTTAGTTAAAGACTATGGGTTATCAAAATGGTAAATTGAGTAATAAAGGTAAAGGTATAAAGTAAAAGCATGATCAATCATTTATTTATTAAATTTTAGTTTATACACAAAGTACAAGAGATGCTTTTACTACTCATGTTGCCACTATGAGGAGAATCATGATACGAGACCTCACATTTTTTGAGTAAGAGTGTAACCCAATATATCTATCTATATTAATTATATAATCCTTGAAATTAGTGTCATCCAATCAAAATATTACAAATAAATTAGCTTTTATCATATTTATATAGTCATCCAACATCATATAATCTCAACTTCTCACAATTATGTGCATCTCCTTGTTAAAATTAACATTTAGTTATCATTAATTAAACACCCCTATCTTATGGAGATCTCCTAGACCTCTCATAATGATCTTACTATCCATATACCTCATGTAATTATTTTTGAGACAAATATATCAAGGCCTTAGGACATTAATGAATTCACTCTTGAATAACCACAAATGAGGGGTCCCATCCATTAAAGTATCTCCTAATTCTTATCTTGATAATCAACTTGATTTTATCCTTGTTTCTCACCCTTTTTCTCTATCTATTGTTATAAATATTTTTTATCCTACTAAATATCCCCATAATTTATTCTAAATTATCCCTAGGAGGTGAAACCATTTGTGATATCTCAAGAGTTGGTTTAAGATCTATATACACTCAACATCATGCATGTCCCTGCTATCTAGTCATGGGTAGAATCCAAAACATTAAGCAATATATGTATTATAATAAATATAAAATGGAAAATCCAAAAATAATAATCTCCATATATCTATGCATTGAAACCATGCTCTGATATTGAGTTTCATGCCCATATAAACACACACACACACATGAAAAAAGAAAGACATGGATTTTTATTTTTTAAAGGTTGTATTAGGATTAATCCACATAGAGGTATGGATATCAAAAGAGGGACACAAGTGAATTTATGATAAATGGGTCAAAAACTAGATAAAATAAAATTTTAAGATTATTTGGTGTGCCTTAAGATCAAATTTCCATAAATAGACCCATTATTTTACCAATCAACATTAAAACCCTAGTTGGCGAAAGGAAAGGAAAACATACCTAGGATGATAAGTAACTAGTTGAGACAAAAAGTGATCTAAAACACATTCAAACCTCTAGGGGAGATTGGAAAAGTTTGAGAAAATTTATAGGGTTATGCTAATTAATATAAATTTAATTAATATGATATCCATAAAAGTGGGTCTAATTGGATTTTAAATTAAGTCACATTTAAAATTTAAGTTAATGCACTTAATACATTCATCCATTAATTAAATTCAATAAATTTAAATTAATTAAAAAAGAAAGTATAGCCAATTATGAAATAAGTTCAAATAATATTAATTAAATAAGTAAATTAAAAGATAAAAGTAACTTAGTGGAGATTTATATCCTCACCCTTTGATATTTTATATTTGATCATTCTATTCCAAGAATACCCTACAATTTAATCCTAAACTTTAAAGTAAACCTAAATAAGCTCATTATTAGCTTAGTTATCTCATTTAGATTAGCATAGGGTGGAGAGGAAGAGAAATAGGTGAGGAATATGCTTTACCATGCATCATACATTCACTAATCATTCAAGACATCATTTTTCTTTCCCATGGAATCCTTCTTGAAATTAGGATAACAACCTCTACATTTATTAAATTGGTTTAGAATTTTTTAATTATTCCTTAAGAGTTAAGGTTTATTGGTTTCTTATTAAATGTTTATGATTCTCTATATTTAGGTTGACTTTCTATGTTGGTCTATATCTATTTCCATTAATGAAGGATTTTTTATATGTAAAAGCTAGCTTATTTTTCCATTTAGATGAATCTGTGAAGTAAATATTATTTATAAATATTTTATAAGTGTTATAGGTGAAATAAATTGTTTGGAGATATTTTATACTCTTATAAGGTTTAATAGGCCTCTTATTATCCCCAAAAATCCGATTTTTGTATCATTTGATATTATAATTACATAACATTTTTTTTAAAGCCATGTGAAATTTAGAGAAACATTTTTATGCAAGGTTTGAAAATGAGTAGAAATGGATCAACATTATATAGTAATAAAATATATTTGTTCCTTGACAACCTTAAGCAAAATCATATACCTTTTTATGGAGGCATAATTCTCTCGAAGTCCTCCCACTCAAAATTGGTTATTCATCTATTTTTAAGGGCATCAACATTCTTATCTTATCCTGACCCTAATACACATGATTGAGGCTATCTGATAAGGATGATAAGGTATTCCCAATTATTCAAAACATTTGATTAAATCACACTTCAAAAATATATTTTTTATTTTATTTAAATATACATGAAATGAATACTATTTTCATAAAATAATATTATTTTTAACATTCTTAAATATTTTAAAAGTTTAAATAAATATTCCTAAAACATCAATTTGTTTTATTGATAAGATTTTAAACATTTTTTACAATGAATCAAAGGAAAATCACACTTGACATAGTATTATTTCATATTAAATATTATCATTCAAAAATAATAAATTTATTTTGTTAATAAATGATAGTATATTTATAGAAAATAGTTTCTTTTCTTAGCATACTTTTAAGTTATTTTGACAACAATGAAGTGCACTTAATTAAATTTTTTGGTAAATACTTCCAAAATTTACACACACACATGTAAAAATTCAATACAACTTTAAATACTATTGATAATTCAAAATAATAAAATAAACTATGGATAAAAGGAAAATAACACACCAACCACTTAGAAGAAGGACCCCATCCTCTCATTTCAATAGAAGGCCACTAATGGACACACACACACACACACACACACACACACACACACACACACACACACACACACACACACACACACACACACACACATGTCCCTATTTTATTTTTATAAATTGTTATTTTAAAATGAGGGGTGTTATTTTTGTGATGGAAATTATTATTCACAAATTTATACTTTTATTTCTTTATATATATATATATAAGTATAAATTTGTGAATAATAATTTCCATCACAAAAATAACACCCCTCATTTTAAAATAACAATTTATACAAATAAAATAGGGACATGATCCCTATAACTATAGATGAAAATAACACCTATCTAGAAATTTTATCAATCAAATAACATTTATAAATATATTTATGAAATAAAAATTCATTTTTTTACTATTAAAAACATCTGAAACTAAAAAAATTTAACGTCAAAGATATAAAAATATTTATAATATTTTTTAGACAAACTATTTCCCTTGTAAAATCTTCATATAACTCAATTACAACATAAATTATTTATTTTAAAAAAATACATGACACATGACAATATATTAAAACATTTAAAATAAAATACACTCAATTGGATAATAAAATACACAAACACTTTACAAGTGATATATAATTTAACCCATTTTTAGGCACATAAGTGTAAATAATTCTTCAATGTTTTTCTATCTTCCAGATTTAAACTTGGTACTAACACAACCAAATTTTTAAACAACCCAATCAATTGCACAACAAACATATTTTTTAGTTCCAAATTTTCACCAAGGTTTCCAAATAAAATATAAGAGGGGTTGTTCACCTCTCAACAATATGATATAATCAATAAATTCATCCTCATCATCCTCTCAACCCAAGAGAGTTAAAAAACCACAATTTTTTTACATATACATGGATTTTTACTATTTATCCGTGTGTAATTTTTGATGTTATCAGGATAAAAATTTAAGATAATGTACACATTATATTTTTATCCATGCCATAGAAAACATACCAAAGTATGACACAATACAAAAAATCACTATGGTGATCCAAAAAATCACATTCATGGGGGATGAGAAAATGGTATTTTGATATCCTAATCTCCAATACATTTCCATTTAAATTACAATAGATCCAAAATTTCCACATAACACAAAAAGAGGATGGGAGTCTACATGCAAACTAACCCATACACCCCAAACTCTTGTTGTAGCAACTAGGTGATCAATCAAGAAATATTTATCACATCTTGGCCTACCTTATCTTGACCCATATCACATACACAATATATATCAAACATGATGACTCACACATAATTATAATAGAATATAATTCAATACATGTAATAATACTATAACATAACACATTAAGAAAACCACTACCCAAGATACTATTGTGAAAGGAAAAGAAACCATGAAAATGATATTGGAACTGGATGAATAGTTTGGTTCCTCTTGTTGGTTATGTAAACTAGTCCTGTTCAATGGTTTCTTTTTGTAATCTTCTGCCTATGGTGTAGCCAGATCTTTGTTAAATCTGGGTTTTGATCAGTAGTCTTTTTGGTGGTTTCAGGTCCATTTAAAACCTATTTTTGCTACTTCCTTGTAGTAGTTTTTAGGCTTTGCCTGTGGTCTTGGACGCTCTTTCTTTCCTTCCTTGTATTAGGGTTTTGGGGCCCCTTAAAAACCTGTTTTTACCTTAATCTAAAACAAATTAAGAAAACCCCCAAATAACCCCTTAATAATTCAAATAATAAAAATTTAAATATTATCCAAAAACAAAAATTAAGCTCAAGTATAAAGGGGATCAAAAAATCTTTTTTACATAACCATTTATGACATAAAAAATAGAAAATAGTGGCATTAACTACTTAGATTACACTCTTCTACTTGAATCTACAACTCCTATCCTCCTTTCTATGATCTCTCCTCCAGTTTATAGATTTTATAAAAGTAATATGGGTAGGAAATTCACACAAATAAAAATGGGGATGAAATACTATAAAAAATACCCATTAAGAGGTGGACATATGTCCACTTTAATTAGTTCACTCACCACCATCTCCACCCAGAGCTTTCCTAGGGATATTTAATTCTAGGGGAGATGAATTGCTTTAAAATAATGAATTTAGAGAATGGATGAAAGTTACACACACAAACACATTAAAAGAGTGTTAAAGGTGGGTTTTGAAGATTTTCTATTTTTGGACATAAAAAACCATCCAAAAATTTCATATAAAATAGGCAGAGTGATTTAGGAATTTAATTTTATCCAAGATCAATATTTTGGTCAAGAAGGTGTCCATATGTGTTCAAAATGGTCCTATGCACTTGATCACAAGGTAGTGTAGAATAAACTAGGAGAAGGTATTAGGGTGATCATTCACATTAAATAAGAGAGTGGTTGTGGTTATATGGTCAATTTATTATTCCCTTGTCCTCCCGTATTACTTCTAAAAATCACATGTTTTTACATACTTAATGCATGCATATATATATATATATTTATAAGATAAATTATATAATGTGAGTAGTTATGTACTCATATCAATGTTGTACATAATTATTATAGACATGCCCAAAAAAATAAAATTAAATTGACTATTTTCCATTAACAATAATGATCAAAATGAGGTTAGCACATCAGTATGTATCCACATAATACATTTAAAATAAAAATCCATTATCATATTAAAAGGACATATGTCACATTACATCAACATAATAAAAGTACATAACACATTATAAAAGACATAACCATAACAATTAATGTACATCAAATTCAATTCTAAGGTTAAACTTAAAAAATATATAGTAATCGATATAAGAATACAAAATCAAACATATACATCATATGAATTCCAAAAATACACACATCTACCATAGTAAATGTAACATCAATATTTAATGTGTATCAAAATGAAAATAAGATCAATCATATAGTGTTTAGGCATGTTGAGAAAATAATGTAATGATAGAGTGTATTAATGTAGCAGAAGAGACAACTATAATAAAAAATAATATTTGTACCTCACATCATACACATGCCCCTTCATCCCTAATCTCAAGTGTAAGTCTCTTTAATTTTTGACACCATCAAATAAAGCATGACCCTAAAATATAATAACTAGTATATATGCCACATTTTGAGATTTTGGGTGAATTTGTGAAGTTAATATCTTAAGATAAAGTGATTATATATGTCATTGAAAATAATACATCATCAGATATTATGGTGCACCAATGTATAATTTTTTTAAAACATGTACAAATGATAATTTTCCACATGTGGGATTAAAATATAACATTTAAAGATATTTACTAATAAAATTGAATCACAAATAAGTGTATTCAATAAGACAAAATATTACCTAAAATAAAAACCAAACCATGAAAATTTGGTGACATGAAAAATTTGAAGTGAGGAAACTAGTACGTTAAAGGAAAAACCCAAGTATTATTGAGAATAGGTCCAAAATAATTACAAGATATAAAAATGTGTATTATAGTTCAACTAAGAGAGATATAAAAAATGTGTATTATAGTTCAACTAAGAGAGAATATGAGAAAGATAATCTTAAAATCTATAGAAATACTATAAGAAGACTTTGGAAAGCCTTAAAACAAGTGTAATAATAAGGGACCCATGAATTATTAAAATAAAATGAAAAGAGGAAAATGAGTTACAAATTAAATCAAATTATTATTTTAGGAATTTTTCCAAGTATGTGCATAATGTCCATATTTCATATATCAAAAGGGAAAAGTGGAAAAGGAGTTACATTTGAAATGTTACACTAATATTTGTTATAGTGAGGATTATTTATAATGGGAAAAATATGTGAAGGCCACTTGGCATGTCATATTCCATAGATTATATATATATAAAAAAATCATAAATGAATAAATAATACTAAAATTTATAATTATTAATATTATTAAATAAATATTAATCTCCAATGGGGCTCAAGATATAAGAAAAAATTTCTTTGCTATGTCGAACATGGAAATCATAATAAGTATATCATTAGATTTTTACTAAAAATGATTCATTAGTCCAAAACTATATACCAATGAAGTGCATACAACCCAATATATGTGTATGGTAAGGATCATAAAACCATGGAAAATAATAATCCTAGTGATTCATAATAAGGATCATGAAAATATAGGAAACACACAATAAAAATGAGTATGATAAAAATAAAAACAACATGAAAATCACATAATCATAATGACCACTATTAAAAACATAATATCATGGAAAACACATAAACATAATAAACATGATAAGAAACATATAAGTTACATGGAAATCATATAAATAGAATGAAAATGCTAAGATAAATTATATCATTACAATCATGTAAGTATGATGAACGTGATAAGAAACATAACGAGTAAAAAAAGAAATAAATTAACTTGATAAGAAACATATTTAAACACTGAATCAAATTAAACTTATATGTCAATTATGTGTTAGAAATATTAAATGACACATAATTTTAGTAATAGCAAAAACCTTGAGTATGAAAATATTTCATCATATAAAAATAGTAGTCATAACATTATTGAAACTAAGTACATAAGGATAAAGAAAGAGTAATAAGCATAAAATAAAATATTTTAATCCATGTTTCCCCTATATAAATATATTAACATGAAATAAAGTGTGGCTCATACATAGAAACTCTTAAAATATATGATGTTAGATATATATTCTAAAGGATTTCCTTCCAATGTAGAAAGGTGATGCAACAAACATATAAGTGAATAAAAAGTTTCCACCTTCTTATGTTGAGGATATAATAATGAATTTATGAAAACCTAAATATTACACATCTACCATGTCAATCAAATCAAAATCTCATATGGAAATATAATTAACTTGTATCTCTATCTATGTGCATGTTTGTGTCATGCATGTAAAAATGTGTGTTTTACTATTTAAACAAGTACAAAATATACAAGTATAAACACACTTAAGATAAAGCAAGGAAAATAACCTAAAACATGTGAAATCAAAGTGTATTAACTTAGATTTTTTTTTTCAAACAAATCTTTACATATAGTACCATAGCACATTAAGAAATATATTAATAACATAAAATGTAATTCATAAATCATTTTTAATCATTGAATTTATTGAATCATTTTAACCCATGTAAATATATGAAAAAATTATGATGTAGCTCATGTAGAGATAAAAAAATGAGTTAATAAAATTTTAAATATTCACAAATTAGGACAAACAAGGTAGAATAAAACAAATAATA